>WURS02047151.1:0-11083 GCA_011762765.2 Rhinocypha anisoptera | reverse complement strand
TTCATTGTTGTTGATGTGGGGTAGAATTTTGGATGGTTGATTGTTGGAAAGTTTTTGTTTGGTGTTTGTGTAAGGGGGAAAGCGGGAATTGTTGTGTAGGAATAGCGGGGATGTTGACTGCGAAGTGGTAGGGAGTGTGAAGTGAGAAACGAGAGAATAAAGATGTAAATTTGGAAGTGTGCTGAGTTTTTTTAGTTTACTCCCGAGGAGGAGAATGGTACAAATATTTCTAACGTACAGACTATAAATATTGAGCCGTTTCAAGGTTGTTCGAAAACAAGCAAGCTTAGCTTGCGAACATTTCATCGTGAATTTTAATCTGAAAGCAACAATAATTCCAATGAGATATCAGGAGGTTAGAACGAAGGCAATTGCTCCATACACAGGGAGCTCGTCATGGCGAACAGGATGGAGACCAATTTGGTGGGAGCGGAGACTGTTAACATTTGACGTGTAAGTCACCATACCCTTATAGTAATCAAATTGAAATAGCAGACTTTGTCATTAATATATAACTTTACGAGATACGGTAGGTACGAGCCTGCTACATAATAAACCCATCCTGAGATAAATGGACGGAGGCAAATTCGGTGGGAGGGGTGATTGTTAAAATATTAAGACGCAAAAAGAACACCATTCGAAAGATTAAACTGTAAAATTACAGGACGTTATTATAACCATTCATACCATACGTGTGCAATGACATTTCAAGAAAGAACGAAACGGGTTAAGAGGGAACAAACGAAACGGGATGGTTTCGGTCTCTTGTGTGTGGGAATGGGAGCAAGCAGCGGCAAAACGAGAAGTGGTCAGTCCGTCTGCGGCGGACGTTTTTACGAATTACTGGCGAAAGTTTGGACCGAGAGATGGGGAAGAGGGAGGTGGGATCCCTTAACGAGGAATGTGACGAGGAAAAGAACGAGTCGGGAGGGAGAGAGAGAAGACGGTAGGAGGAGGGAGGAGGAAGGGGAAGGAGGTTGATCGAGAGGACGGGACACCAGGAGGGACAGAGAAAAATCCAACAGACACGCAAGAAGTGGAAGAAAGTTTGTCTCTCCCCCACACGAAACTTCCTTGATTGAGGCCTGCGGACTAAGAGGCGGGTTGGAGGACGTGGGAGGAGTCTGAAGGGGGGTGGTGGTTGGGGGGGAGGGTGGAACGGAAGAGAGCGACAATCCACTCACTCGCTCCGCTCGGATTTTAAGGGAGCCATTAAAATTAATAAGCAATGGGAAGAGGCCCCTCCCTCCCTCAGGGTCCGTCCCCTGAGCCCGCCCTTCCCGCCATCCTTTTCCCACTTTCATTCCTTTAGACGTCGAGGGGAACTGTCGCTTCCACTGGGGTGACGTTCACTCGAGGTTATCCGTCGTGTTCCCCACCCTCCTCCCCCTTCAGAATCGTCTCTATCTCTCTTCTCTCTCTCTCCTCTCTCCCTCTTTCCTTGTCTCCGCAGCGACACGACAAATAAAAGGATGCAGGTCGACTCGGAGTGCAATCGGGTCGCCTCTGTTTCTTCTCAATCGACTTAGTTCTATTCGGGTGAATTGAACACTTTTTTCCCGCCGCCCCCTTCCCCCCCTCCGTCCGGAACCGAAACAACTGACGTGAACGAACGAACCAACGCTCCCCTCGACGAAAAGGAAGATTTTGGGATATATGTGATTCCTATCTCTGCGCTCGTCCAACCGAAATCTCATGGCGACGGTGTTTGGTCGAACTCGTTCCCGAAAGGGGATGGATCCAGATAGCGTGTTTGCGTGCGAGACGAGACATCGAAGAGAGATCGAAAACATTCCCGCTATATGGAGCACGCGATGATCCGTCCATTCTCGTTGAAAGTAATCCAATTGTCTTTGGAGAGAACGTTCAGTCACACAAGGAATAAAACATACACCTATAAGAACTATGTGATGCAAACCAAAATGCATTAAATAGCTTTAAGAAATTTACCTCCTGAGGGAAATGAACTGAAACTAAATCCAAAACATCTAAGTGGTCAAAGACTCCTTTTTAATTTTATATTCTGACAGGTTACAGCTGTGACCGGAATAAAAGATTTTCTAGCTGAAGTTTCTCTGGGTTCTATCCTAGGACGAACCCTATTTAACTTATATACCGCAGACATACCAGTGACAGTCGTAGCCAACACCACAGTTGCTCTGTATGCAGACGACTCGGCCATACTAACCAGATCTAGATCCCCGGCTCTAGCATTCAAGTACTTGCAACGAAAAACAGATAAGCTGTTAAAAATGATACCGAAAATGGAGGATACACGTCAATGCTGAAAAACCCAAAAAATCCTATTTAGAAGACACCGCATTTCGATCCCTACGCTGTAAGTAAAGGTCAACGAAAAGACCACAGACTGGAGACAGATCACCTACCTAGGAGTCATCCTTGACGAAAGACTGCCCTTTCAAAAGCACACCAGTAGAACTTTTAACAAGGATAGTGGAACTAAAATTTCTCTTTTGTCCTTGTTAAAAAATAAAAATCTGCATCCAAAGACAAAACTGGAATTGATATCGGCGTAAATCACCTCCCAGATAAGCTACGCTGCACCGGCATGGACAGGGCTTGCAAACAGGTCCTTAATTAGGAAGCTAGATTTCCTTCTACGCACCTGCTACAGAACGGCCTTGGCTCTCCAGAGAAATACTCCTGGAAAAGTAGTCCACATCCTAGCAGGACAACCAAGTCTAGCAGACATTTTACAGAAAACCAACGTGGATTTTATAGAGGCAGCCGGAGACAGCAGACACCATCTAGTCCGGTTTCTTACGGAAAATAAACCCCAGCACTTGGTCAAATATAAAAGGCCAAGAGCGGGAACAGGGCAAAGAGATGACCAGGTCCCGGCAAAAAGATTTTAGTCGAGCATTAATATACATATGTTACTCGAATCAACTCTGAAAGGGCAGAATATCATCCGTCATAGTCATTAAAGCCAAAAACCGGCGGAAGTTACTTGCTCCTCGTAAACCGACAAACGTATAATAAGGAGGAACATAGCCGACACACATTACTCGAAAAATATTTTTCGAGGCTCTTAAGACCCTAAAATTCCCATACTATTCCATTCCCATCCTTTTATACCCTTCCACACAGTCTGAAGAGCTTAATAGCTAAACCGGATTTGAAACCAACACCTTAAAAAAAAAAGTAGACATTTCCTCCAGTTGAAACATATTTTAGCGGCTCTCGTGAGCCTAAACTTCCTCCTACCCTTCCATTCCCATCCTTATATACCCTTTCCTCACGGGATTAGGAGCCTAATAGATAAACCAGAGATGAAATAACAAAAAAATTGTACCAAATGAGTTACTACGTGCTATTCCTTCAGAATATTCCATGATATTGATCCAGACATACTCATCTACTCAAAGAACCAGCAGGGAAGGTAAACATACGGAAGTACTCTCCAATGGTGCGGATAGTACGAATATTAAATGAACTTTTTTAAATGATTTAATGAAATTTTTTTAACGAAATGTTTTTTTATGAATCTAATTCCTGTTTCAAAACCAAGATTTATGGGATTGTTAATTTCTTAATATGCAACTTGCGAAATTCTTTAGTTTTATTCTGTAATATTTATGATTTTTATGGTAATGTGCTGGTGGGGTTACCTGTATTTTATTAAATAAATTATTTTTATTATTTAAAAACCCTGATGCTGTCGATATTTTCAAGTACCTTTATTTTTTAATTGAAGTGTATTATTTTATCTTCCTTTATTCTCCGTTCCTACATATATACAAGTATGAATTGTGACGCAATCATGAAATATCCTTCTAAAAACAAAAAAATAAAATTCTTTTAACAAAAGTTTTTGACTGAATATCAGTGTGCGTTGGAAATAGACATGTTCGTTTTGTTAAACGTCACCAAAGTTTGAATGCCACAAACATTTAGCAGAAGTTATCCTCTTTTTTTTCTTTCTCGTAATTGGAAAATTTTATAACAACGACATTCTATTTCGACCGGATAAAATTCTATAAATAACGCATAGAAGTATGAAAGATGGTATCTTGAGATGAAAATATTCGATTAACCAATATCAAATCGATGAATTTGAATAAAAATTTGAGTCTGTGAAAGCCTAGTGAGTGGATACCTGGTCTATTGAAGGAAAGGGTGCGATTTGAAACTCCAAAGAAGTTCACGGATACCTTCGGCTAAAACTTAACGGAATCATTTTCCGGTATCAGACAATATCCTCTCGGATAACCATTAGGGGAAGGAGAACAAAGAACCGGGATCTCATCTGACATACTTCAAACTGATTCACGAAAAATGTAACGTGCTAAACTTAAGTGCATATCTTAAGCAAGTGACTATGCTGTACGAAATTTCTCCTGATAAATTATTATCACTTACATTTGTGATATAGAAATGTATAGTAATCGCCTTAAGTTGCCAGTACTTTTTGTATTTAGGTTTAATCGTGGGTAGGAATGCATGCCTGCTGATGGCTCACTCACCCACTGCCACACGCCCTTGAGGTGGTTTTCAGGGTATTACATAGACGTAGACGTTAAGTGTCTTTTTCTCAAGCCCATATCTGCCAATTTTGGGAGTCTTAATTCCATGAAAATTCTTAATAAACCCTAGTCTTCCTTCATCGTCAACAACCTTCAGAGTTTTCATCTTACTAGACCTTAAGGCGACTCTCGCGACAAGGGAACAATTCAACCTGGCTCGTGTAACTGATTTATGACACTGATTCTCTAACATGAGAAACCATTCATGTACTATGAACATTAGTGCTATTCATTAATAATGAGACATCTGAACAAGATCCTCACCAGTGAGTGCCAAGCTTTGTGCTGAGTAAAATGCGTAAGGTCACCATTCACCTGATCGTCGGCAGGAAACGGAGGTTACATTTTATAGGATACCTCATCAACGGATTAAACGGCGTGAACAACGGTTATTCAACCGCTTAACGGAATTTAGACGTACGAAATTGCGGACGTCGGATGACGCGTCGTTGAAAGACAGCCGGAAGACATCCGTATAACTCACGACACGACCCCCAAAGCGACCATTGTCCTCTCAAATGGCCATCGCAAGGAAGTTTCGCGGAAGGGAGTTGCGCAAATCACTGAAGGAAAACTAGGAGTGTAGGGCGGAGGGGGGGGGGAGTAAAAATCACCAAGATCCTGGGCAGTGAACCCAGGGATATCGTCGGGAAAGGTGAGGAAATTGGGAGGGGTGAGGGAAAGTGAGGGTGGAAGGAGAAGGGCGAGGTGGTCGTGGGTAAGGGGTGAGGGGTGGGTGAGCTCATTCGCAGGCCGTGTTGCCGTGGCGATGTCATTCTCGGGGAGAGTCCCTTTGAAAATCAAAGAGTTAGAAGAGGGAATTCCTGGGAAATAGAGAGTAGTAACTCAGATGAAAGACGGTATCTGCGAATGTGTGTGTGTGTGATGGAGAGAAATTAAATTAAATTTTCCGTAACAGGAGAACAATGATGACTCGGAGTAGGGATGTCGATTATTGGGTATATTGTGGAGACTCAAGCTGTTTTCTTCTGGGGGCGAAGGGGAGGAGCAAATGAAGGAAATGCATATAGTACCATAGGTGACACCATTCTGACAAATACCGATGAGGCAAAATTGACTACAGCTCGTAAAACACTACGGCGATAGGAATCTGTTTCAATTCAGTGAAATTATGAACGCATCGTTCACAACGTGTGTACACTGTGGTGGAAGTCCAGTCCAATCCTCATGATGCTACAGTGCAGTGAAACATGTCGACTCAATAAATAAGTTTTATTTCTGTGGATTTTACAAAGATTCTTCCCATAACCTACGTTCATAATTTCACTGAACAAAGAAATATACTGAATTGATTTTGGGGGAAAGGCACTGCGTATAAAAATATATTATTGAAGATATTCAGCAATTAATTTTCTAATTTTTTGACAATCATTATCGACAAGTTGGAATACAGTTTTCGTTCTTCAGACCACGATTAAATGCTGTCTTCATGCACTTACGTGCTGAAGAAGCCCCATCGAGATTTCCAATTGTCATATTTCACGATGGAAACCCCCAGAATATTTTATGCACAGGATTTACCAGAAAGCACAAAATCCTCGAAAAAGATGTGTACCTTGTATGTTTGTGTACAATATGTGCGCTTGAAGAAAAACGATCCAAAACACTGAAAAGGAAAGAATCAATATGAGTAGTCGTGGCCAAGGGCTATTCTTACTTCTGAAATTGACTTTGATCATGACCTTGAAGATTTTTGTCGTAGAGGGTCGACTGCGAAAAACTTGGACGTCCGAAAGAAAACCGATTCAAATATTAAATTTCTCCGGGAGGATGGAGAAGATACCTTCATGTTTGGTTAAAATCTGATGAATAAACGTGCATAGAAAATTATATGAGGATTCGTTTCCCTTCAGAGGGCTGAATGTGGCAAAATCAAATAAGGTAGTTATATATACATATATTCGCATGACTCCGTAAAAACGATATTTGATAAATGAAACGCACCACGAAATGCCAGCAACCGGTGCCACAAGGGTTATCTTGTTGGACAGGAGGCACAAATCGAAGATCACAGGGTCGGGTCCCGCTTCAGGCGTAAGTGTGTTCATATAATTCATCGAATTGTTAAGGTAGTAAATCAACATGACAGTTGACGGAACCTTTAACAAAAATAATGCTACTAATTCGATCAGCTAGAGAGAAATTCCCTTCCTACCGCAGACTTCACTAAAAGAAAGAAGGAAACGAAAGAACAGTGGAAAAAATAGAACGACAAATGGTACGTAAAAAGAGGTAAGGAGAGCAAGAAATACGAAGTAAGATTGCACAGCATGATGGTAATAATATAAATATCAACCGTTTTCGTGAAACAATTTTATTTCGGAAATTGGAAAACGATTTGAAGAAAAACACGCAAGATTTTTTATAACAATTTTTAAGCCAAGTACTTACGAGAAAGATTAATTTCTTTTTGGAATTTGGAACAAATTTCAATGGAATATTTGTCTGTTTTCTATGAAAAACATAACTTGAACTGATGCTTCTCAAAGTGATGAAAATCGTCGAGTCCAGTAAAACCAAATACCACACAGGAAAATATTCCTCCTAAGAAACACGATAAAATGTTTATATTGCTTATGTGGGAAATCCTTAAGAAATAATAAGGAACCGAACCTTGTTACAGGGGTCACTTACAAACCTCCACACGAGATCCAGATTTATTCCCCTATTTTTTATCATTGACTTAATTTTCAAATAGCCTAATAGTCGTTTCACCTTTTTATTTCGGGGATGCTCCGCAAATCGTTCACAAATACTAGCTGAATTTATTTTTAATCCTGGGGTTATCGAAAAAAATTGCACATATTAACCAAATTATCCGAAAACACAAATTCACGATAAGCAAACATTAAATAGGAGAAAATGGGCATTTGAAAACTTTGGAGAAATATTTAAAAGAGTAGTACGCTGTAATAGTGTCGTGAATTCTCAAAACAAACAAAAGGAAAATTGCAAAATAGCAGAGGATAGGAGGGAATAGCTACGGGAGAAAGTAAGACAGGCATGGCGCGCGGAAGGGGAAAATATATTAGGTCTCGAATCCCCCGGCGAAGGAGCGAGGGGGAGGGGGAAGGGTCGGAGGCGGGCGAGCGGAAAGATGAAGGAAAGGTAAATATGGAGTCGGACTGAAGAGGGAAAGTTTCTCGGACCAGCAAACAAAAGTAGGGGAAACAGCGAAGGACCAGGCAGGGTCGTGGGTGGATAGGGGAATGGAGAAACACTCGTTGGACACAGTTGGAACTAAGGAGGAGCAAGAGGGTACAAAAATAGAAAATAAAAGTACTCGACTCATTTTTTCCAGTTCCAATAAATAAATATCTGCAAACTTCAATAAATACCAACGTGTATTTTTCTACATAAACGATAAAAAAAGAATGAAATATGGAAAAGTGAGAAAGATATATAGAAACATAAAAAAACGCGCACGAATGGTAAGAAAGGTGGAAGGAGGGGGAAGGACGCGGAGGAAGAGGTCGTTTTGGCAAGAAGAAAAAATATTTGCCCCAACCACGGAATTGCTGTTTTCCCGAAAGGTGCTCAGACCAGCTAACTAGAGTTAAAAATTATCTTGACTGAGGAAACACTTTAAGGAAATATAAGAAAATATTTCCACAAAAACACGTCTACAGTCTCACGTAAATATCTATATCGAAATGCAAAACGCTCTATTTTTCTTCCTATCGCCAGTTTTGGCAGTCCGAGAAACAACAATCCCCACACCATATAAGAATAAGGTTCCCCGAATCGCTATAAACGTGGTTAATATTCTACGGTGCATAAGCATGCCCTGCATATAATGTGGAAGAACGCACCACGCCCCTCATCCAACTCGTCAAAAGTCACAGTTCCTCTTGCAAAGCATCTTCTGACATCACCAAACTTCCCATCCCCCACACAAACGCAACTCACACGACGAAAAATTCTGTGACGGCTCCGTTTCGATCTTTCTTTCCCCACCCACAAATACACTATGCGTGAGATGTGTCTCGTAACATTTGCATTTGGGAGCGCTTGTGAATATTTGGTGGTGTCTCACCCCCTGCCACACGCCCTTGCGGCGGATTGCGGGGTGGTGCGTAGAAGTAGAAGAAGTGTACATTGAAGTCCGCACCCTAGAGGTGGCTACAATATGGACACCACGGGAAATGTTGTTTCAGGTGTAACTTTGTGAATTTCACTCAGCATTTTGATGAGAGGAAGACGCCTGGTAATTCTAACGGAATGTTTTCCCAAGGCCGGAACTGAATATCATCCATTAATTCGTCTCCACCCTAAGAATCGGTATTCATATCCATTTTAATTTTTCAAAAACCGTTGGCTATCATTCCATCTAACATTTGTTCCTTCCTTCACCATCTCTCTCACATCTCTTCATGCACTTCCCCTTCTACCTGACGCCCCGGGAACGACCTCCTGGAGACCTTCCTATAAATTTCCGTTCGGGAAAAATATCCCTACCTTCACCCCGTCTTCGACTCGCCTCCCACCCCCCTTCCCTCGAGTTTCCCCCTGCATCCGCCTTCTAACGTTAGAAACGGTAACTTCCACCGGTCGAAAATCTGGCCTATAATTTGCTTCGTTCACTCTTTGTTTTCCCAACCGCGACCTTATCTATCATCAAGACATTATATATGCATATATCTATATTTATATATACCCCTGATGGAAGGACGCAGCTTCCCCGGAGGGAAGGGTGAAGTTCACGCCATCGGTCGCAGCACCGTGATGTGGAAGGCGACGGGAAGCCACTGCATTAATAAATCTCCGTAGAAAATGTAGCTTTGGATGCAGTAAAATAATCTTGAGACTGAAGTACGAGTACGGAATATACATGCACATCCGACAGGAATAAACGAAAATAAAAACACAAAAAAACGAGTCGTAGAATTTCTGATTTTTCCCGGGAACTACGCGCTCCCCTGTAATAGTTTGAGACGGGAATGAGCCTTCCGAATTCCCTTCTCAAACTTGGACATTGATTCCACTGAATACTCAACGATTCCGCTAGAGTAGTTTTTTATTTTCTATCTTTATTATTTAAATAGCGATTATATAGTACTTACCAGTATTATTTATTAGTTGCGTAAACGAGGTGGGGATAGAAATAAAATAATGATTTTGCATAGAATGATAAGGCGGTGGGAAGTATGCAGATTTGAAGAGGGATTAAATTAAGATGTAGCGGGGAACTCGAAAAACCAATCCTAGCTGGTGGATGCACTTCTTTGATAACCGATGATATTTCAAATTAGTACGCCTGTTTATAATATTTTTATATTCGTGGCCATGTTTGAAATTAGTAAGTCTCTTTTTAATGTTCCTTTCCTATCATTCCTTGTGTTTGTCCATGCTACGTACAACAGTTGTATGAATCTCAGCAACTAACATCTCTTGGCGGCCGAAGCCACTCTTGGAAAAGCTGAAAGCATATTTTCCCGAAATAATCATATGTGAGGACAAGAGTTCTCGGTGGTGTAGTTGGTTAGAGTACGCCTCGGCCGGCAATTGGGGAAGTCCGGTGTTCGAGTCCCGGCTGAGGACAAAACTTTTTCTCAGATGAATTTGTCGAATTCCATAAAATATTTTCTACCACACTTTGTGTTCGTCCTTTTATACGTTATCTTTCCTTATTTCCTATTATTTGAATGTATATACGTATATATCATTTTCATTATTGCCATTAAAGAGAGGGTTTGAACTTGAAGTCATGATTCCGACACTCAATTTTTATTTTCGTTTTCTCTTTTTCTTCCCAATATCACTCCATACTTTTGACTGTGTTCCTGTTTTCTTTTTTCTTTTTTATATCCACTTCAAATTTCCTGTTTAAAATTATGCGTCTTCATTCGATTCTTTCTTCTAGCATTTCCCTTTCGATCCCTGCTCGTTCTATTTCCTGAAGCCGGTTGGTTTTCTTGATTGAGTTGCTTTCAACATTACAGATCCTCTTTGTGAGTCTCTTGTTGTTCATTCCCCGTATGTGTCAATAGAAATCGAGTCGTCGTTTTCTAATCATGTCTGTAAGTCTGTCTGATAGTAATACATACATAGAAAGAGAAAATACCCTCAGGAGCAATAGAGTACAGTGAGGAAAGCCAGGTAAAAAGTCGAGAAGAGGGTGAGTAGAGCGTAGGAGTAAGGTGCGGGTGGAGGAAAATTTACGGAGGAAAAGGGAATGCGAGAAAAGAGTGGAGATACAGGAGGGGAGCGAAAGAGAGAGAGAGAGTGTGTGTGTGTGAGGGGGGGAATGGGGAGGAGAGGAGTAGGAGGGGAGGAAGAAGAACGGCGGAGGGGAGGGAACATGGCCCCCCACTATCCCTCCCGAGAAACGGGGCGGCGAGGGTGCCGGCTGGAGGGGAAGGGTCGTCTCGTGCGGTAGGGGGAGGGAGGAAAATGGGCAGGAAGCAACAGTTGGCTCCCCCTCAGAGCGTTGCCAGGAGACGGGATGCCGCGGGACGAAAGAGTGAAACAATGGGAGGGTAGGGGGGTTCTGTCCGATGGGGAGGGGGGTGAGG
>WURS02047140.1:0-11083 GCA_011762765.2 Rhinocypha anisoptera | reverse complement strand
CCATTCATCATTCTGGGTAAAAATGCCGGAACAAGAAAAAGAGAGAGAGAGAAAGAGAGAGTGAGGGAGAGAGAGAGAGAGAGAAGAGGGGGGGAAAGATGGAATGCCAACGGATGGCATGTCGTTGGCGTGTTTTCGCCGCGAATGGAAGCAGAACTATTTCCACCCGCTCTTCTCGTAAACGCATTTTCTCGACATTTTTCCACAAAAAAAAGAAAGGATTCTCAAAACCGCCCTCGACTTCCCTCATCGCACCCTTTTTTTTTTCTTCCCCCGCTGCACTGGGGATTTATGTCCCTCGAACGGCAACCGGGAAAAAAAAGGAGGGAAAAAAAATAAATTCCTCCCAACCACCCCCTCCCCCCCCTCACCACTCCGCCATGTTACAGTGGTGTAGGTAGGAATTTTTCATGGGAAAGGAGGAAAGGAAGAGTAAAGAGAGAGAGGGGGGGGATGGGGAGGGAGGGAATAAACAGCGTGGTTGGGCTATAGGTTACGTCAGAGTCGGAGACGGGCGAGATGCCGCAGACGTTTTACATTACGGGGTCACAAATACTGTCGAATACGTCAGGCGCTGCCTAGAGTGACGGGTGGAAAATCGCGGGACATGAGGCGGGAGGCCGGGAGCAGTTAGGGAGGTGCGCATGGGATGATGGCGGCATTGAGTTTTTAGATGCTACGTCGTCCGCGTCTATTTCGCAGAATGAACAGCCTGTCAAAAGGAATCGCAACCAGAAATAAATAAGACCGTGTCGCCCATTGGGATCGAAATCATAACCTGTAGATAAAAAGGAATATAAAACCATCAGGATCAGCATTGAAATCTAATATGTGACATGATTTAGGTGAAAAATCGTGACAGATAGTTTATATTAATAAACTTAGAGTCACATTTAAATGCAGAAATTACATATATGTATTTTAAGTATATATATATATGTAAATATATATATATAATAAATGTATATATATATACATTTTATGCACGCATGCATACATACATTTTATACATATAGTATTATTATTATTACTAAGGACGAACGGTACTTTGGAGTTCTGCTTGATGAAGTAAGGAATGAGGAGGTGTTGGAGTGCGGAGAAGGGAAGAACAAACACGGATGAAAATCGTAGAATGCTGCAGAGAAACTGGAATGGACACCTTTTATGGGATGAAGAATTGATGAAGAACAGAGTGAAGGGAAACACAAATAGATTAACAAAGATACGAGTTATGACTTTTTTTGGTTGAGTTGAAGAGAAGAGAGTGCTATGTGAAACTCAAGAGAGAAGACTGTAATTGCATTGACTCCATTGTATATTGATTATTTCGCCCCGATTTATTCTACGATAGAAGTATTACGGGTCCTTGAAAATATACGTGACCCTTTTTTTATAAAATTGAAATAATTTGTATCTGTTTCATCGCTGCATTGCAGGAAATTTTAGCAGATTTTATGTTATACTATACGAGTACTATTTTAAGACGTATTTCCTTTATCCTCTATCCAGAATATACTCAATGATTGTTTCCCAAGAGGCCTATGGCAGAAAACTATAAATATATTATTATAACTATAGTCCTCTTTGACTCTCATTTTACATTTTCATTTACTCCTTTCTGTCACCGGCCACGTAACTTCTTTAGCAGGAAAAAAGCGATGCACTTCTTGATGAATTTTCAGATCTTTGTCATTATTGTGGAATGTATTATTAGTTTTTAATTTTTAGTAAATGTCATCCATCTCCCAAGTTTTATTTTTAGTTATACTGCTTCCAGAATAATGTCAAATCCTCTTCATTTTATAGCTTATCCTTCTTTAGATTTCTTGTACGATAGCTTTCTGTATTAATGCTTTACTCATATTTTTTCGGCTCCAATTTTCATCTCTTATCAAGTAAAAACTTTCTCTTCCATTTGCCGTCTATCGATGCCTGAATGTTAACGTTCTTCATTCAGTTTCTTTTTATTTATGTTTTTTCCAATATTAATACTACCTGACCAATAGGAAAATGGAAACATTCTTTAAGGCCTTTTTTTATTTTTAATTAATCACTAAAGCGTTAAATTTGAATTTGGTCAACCCAATCTTCATGGAGCACGTGTATCATTCTTGAAGCATTTTAGCATACTCTTCTTTGGAACTATAATAGTAAATATCTTCTCCATTTCCGCGAATGGGATTAGGATGAATTGTTACTGTCACTTGGTTCCTTGTCGTCAGACCAATAAGCGGAATAGATTACGTTCTGTTTACATTATAATCTGCCTTAATAATAAATGTATTAATTTTTTATACTCTAGTTTTTTTATTCTTCATCATCATCAGTACTTCAATCCTAAGATTGGTTCACTGCAGCCAAATGAAGGGCCGCATTTTCTAGGGAAATATTTAATGTGGTAGTTTCCCTTAGCCTTCCACATCGCAGTACTGCGGCCGGTTCCGTGAACTTCACTCTCAACCGATCCTCTTGATCTGCGCCATCAATGCCTACTGGTACTGGCCTTTCACCAGAGGTTGCGTGTTTTTAAGTTGTAGGTGCTTTTCCCGAAAATTGGTGCAATTTCGAGACGAGAAAGTATTCGTCGTCACCGAGACTCGCACCGGCTACGGAACCTCCAGTTCCGTATTCCAGCACGCTACCACTAGGCTACCACCGCCCTCTTTTTTATTCTTATTAAATATAAATTTAAATTAATTTCTATATCCTTTCGCAAGTTATCTGGGCATGTCTTCAGGCTCACAAATCGAAAACTCATCACGCGTAAATAAAACAAGTTATTCTCTCTAAACACTTATTTGTTATTCTATCTAAACTCTAAACACTCTATGATTATTATTTTCTTTTTTAAAATTTTCCAAATGTTCCTCCAACCTGTTCTGTTATTTTGAAAATCACTGAAGGTCCTCTTTTAATCTCGTTTTTTTGAATGCCATTTGAAAATATGTTGATTTTGCTGGTGGATAGGTGAAATTTCTGGATGAGTTTCTCATTAACTCTATTAAAATTATCCACCTGACATCTTTTTGCATTGTTTCATATGAAAACTTCATCCATTTTCCCAATTTCCTTCATTCCCATTGCTACATATACTTCTCTTCTTCATTAATCTGATGATGACTCGTACTTACTTCTTTAATCCTTTCTGTGCGTTAAATCCTCAGTCTTATAGAGCCCCCATTTGCCTTCTTTTGTCCCTCTTAGGGCTTCATTTCCGACTTTATAGTTCCTATCTCGTTCCAAATTTGGGTCCAAAATTGTTTACCACATTAATTAAAGTAGTTCTAATAAAATACTCTGTAGGGAGACAAGTCTCCAGTTTCATCCTCACGAACGGAGAACTGAGAACTTGTTCACCTGCACAGTTTTTTATGTATAGAAATTTATCTTACACTTGCTAGTTTAAGTAAAATGATCAAAGATTATTAGCATCATTCATAAATCCATGAGGAGACTTTCGTTAGGTCCGTTTTTATAGCGCCATATTTGTAGAAGTCACTCCAGTCACTTCTGTAATTAGCTTAGTTGTAAGTAGCTAAGTGGTGGCCAGCCTACCACATTCCACCTTCAATCAAGGGAGGAGCAGTATATTATTATTAAGGTGAATTTTAGCATTTACGAATTCAGTAAAACGAATGCTAGTTACATTCATACCGGCATGGTTAAAGCATTTTTTCATTTATGTCGTATCTTTACTACGGGAATTTTTAAGTAGAAGTATAAGTCCTACTACAACCGTTCAACATTTTCTTTAGCTTCCGAGACGAAAAGTTTATTACTAAATTCGTCGTAGCAAATATATATTAGATATATTTATTATGAATTAGTGGCATAATACCACTGAGAATAAGGATATTCACTCAGTCCAATTTTGGAACGAGAGAGGAATTTTGAAATTTGCAATGTTTACGAAAATTTTAATAACTTCATCACTGTGTTATCATTTTCTTTGCTGTTTCACGGTTCAAGGGAGTTGAGAAAGTGATGAATCGGTGTGGATGGTTTGAAACATGATAAGTTTTGTAGCTAATGAAGGAATTATAAAAGATAAGAGTTTTGACAAACGAAATTAATTGCGATTTCCCTTCAGCGGCTTTCATTTACGGGTAATATTAATAATCCTTTATATTCAGTCACCTGGTGTGCTTCGGATTTTGATAGAAAAACACTTTTGACGTCCTCTAAGGAACGCCCATTTTCCCGGTTCTTTTTTTTTTAAGAATATCTTATAGTATTGCATCTATTTTCGAAAAAAATATATTGCATTAGGATTAGGTAAGCGACTTTACTCAGTGGGCTACCATCACGGTCTCTGGGGAACAAATCACCTAACCGATAAACAGATAGAGCGAACCTTTGATTCTTACTTGAAGTGTTCTTTACTCCTACCATTAGACATGCTTCTTGTGCTCGCATCGATATCGGATTTCTGAAATAGTATCTCATTCAATTTTCTAATGTTTACAGCAAGTAGGTACGGATAATGGACCGCTGTACGCTTTTTCAAACTTGACCGACAAATTTGCGTGTATTCCCTTTTATGGCTATGCATTCTTAGCCCCATTGTGTATGGACCAGCATTTCGCATGAGAACCACTCCTCCTTATGGATCGGGGGATGCGGAATGGGCTTTCTTTCTCAGCCCGAACGAAAGCACGAGTACGTATTATATCGGGTCAAGGAAGGATATGGGATTTCCGGCAAAAACGAATTTGACCTGTCCGAGGAGCAGTCTTACTAGAGGGGGAAAGAAAAAATAGGCCGAGAGGAAATTATTTTCCGGGAACTGTCCTCCTGCGCACATTCCGGGCGAGTCTTTCCGACGGAGTGAGGGAGGGGCGGTCGGGAAAAATAAATCCTCCTTCCTTCCATCCTCCTTTCCACTCCCATATTCAGCATTTTGCCAGTGCTACACTATACTTAAGGATTCCTTTCACTTTCAGCCCTTCGCGTTCCTTTGACTCTTGCCTGCTCTCCATCCCGTTAGACTTCACTCTTCACACGGGGGAACCCGAATGAATTTAAAAGCGGTTACACCCTTACGACATTTATAACAGTTTTACACCCCAGCACAAACAAGCTGAATGGAACAGAATGACCAACTTCTCTCCTGCTCCCGACAAATATAAGTTTTTGTACCTGCAACTTAAGGATTCCGCTGGCTTTCCGTTGTAGGGGAATAGGAAATGTTTTGCATTACTTCACCGCTCATGTATTTGGAATTTCAGCTCTGAAGAGTGATAGAAGAATTGAAAGGCCACAATTAAACACTTTAAATTGATTGCCGCCATTAACTTAAAATCATGGTAAAAATTGCATATGGTATGGGGGATTAATTTTAGAAGTCCTTCAGAAAATCTCCAGTATTTTTTTATAAATGAATTTTTTTTTCACAAAGGTATGAAACATTCCGGGAGATATATCTTTCCCCTTTCCAATATTCGCCAGAGAAGAACTGGAGGGAAACTTGGTGCGATGTGAGTAAACGCACGGTAATTATGTGGTAAGTACAATAGATAATTGCGAGTCGGGCGTTACACGGCAGACCGGTGAGATGCAAATTAGAAGATGAACTTCAATAGGTTAGATATACACAAGAGCGTTCCAAATTAAACTAGCTCGGACGATTGCCTTCCCGGACCACGGATGAAAAACGATTGACTGAATTAATGTACATAACCTTGACCTTCCAAATTGTATTGAAAACTCTAGATACTATATACTGTGTGTTGGCGATCTCCAGATCTATCGTCGTTTCCATTTAAATAAGTTGAACGATGAAATTGCAAAAGTAAATCAGTACGTCAAAGGCACTGACTCACGGGATGGCAATAATTATTCAGCACTAAACTGAAACAAAATAAAGGCAATACCGCTTGGTAACTCAAAATTACTTAGATATTTGGACGTTGATGTTATAACCTAGAAATATTTTTATATATGATAAGTATGCAAGTATCCTGCCTTGGAAAAACCATGTGCCAGACACGTGCAACAAGTAAATCTCCGTTGTAATCATTTTCCATCTAAAAATTCAGAAGAACCTTTAACTCCGCCATACACTCGAAAGCAGCTTATATTTACATTCATTTTTCCCAACCTTGCCAACTGTTGCACTGTTTAGCATGATCTCACTGAAGAGCGTAATTATTAGGGGTTTTCGGCGGGTATTAAATGTGTGTTCGGATTGTTTTTTATTTAAAAATGTCCACCATATCGTATTTTACCACTCTTAAGTGGCTGAAGATAAAAAACAGAAGAATTATTTTTCTTTTTTTTTTAAGATGTAAAACCTGGATATTGAATGAAATTATTTCCCACCAAGAAAAAATTTACAATTTTTACAACAAGTATGTCTCTTGGTTATTGAAACACCCCGCAACATAGAATTACCACAAAGGTAACACAAATATTTTCTTATGGTTGAGGCAATGTTAGCAATAGACCAAATGACTTGAAATATTCCACTTCGTTGCTTGTTAAAAAATGGCTTTCCATTATCGTTATGTCTTGGAAAGTCTTTCATTTTTGCCTGGAATTGACATAAAATGATTATTATTTCTTTTTCATTAAAACGATATCCTCTATATCAAAATGTTATTATGTAATATAATAACTCTCTTATTTTTATACTAATAGTTAATAAAAAAGTTTAAGAGCAATATATATTTTTTCTTTCTAACAAAGGATTAGTTAAACTCATATTTTCCAAGCAATGTGATAAAAACATTCAAGTTCTATTTTAGAATTAACCTACTACACCTACGGTAATACTGATCAATCCTGAACAGGAATCCACCAACACATATTGCACTACTATATACTGAAGTGCATTTAAGGAGAATAATAATATATTGCTACAAAACAAAACGTGAAAAGTTTTAAGCTACGGAAAAGGAGATTCTAAATTATATTTCAAATGGACCTCTTATTGGTTGAAATTGAAAAGGTGAAATCAGGAAAGAGGAAATTTTTCGGTGAAAACAAGAAATCATATGATTAAACTGAGGTATATCTGCTATTCTGAATAAAACCCAATGCTAAACCCACTCTTGTGGAAAAATCGAGGATTAATGAAGATATTGGATATCTCCTTTTTTCAGGGCGATTACATTAGTTGCATTTGATTGATGCAGTTTTAGATCAGAAATGTTCCTTAAAGTGATATGAGAGGACCTAATGGTTTAACCTAATGAGTAGTGCGCTCACCAGCTAACCCAAAGAACGTGGGTTACAGTCACTACCCGGGAATACGTACATTTATTGTCTAAATGTGTTATTCCTTCGAATTGAAGAGGTGCAAAATGGCCATAGTCGTAGACGCATTATATAAACAAAAGAGTTTTAGTACTTCAAATTATGTGACCGCTATAGTATAGAATAAAGTTTATAAAAAATGAAAAATTCATGTTAGACAATTCTGTCAGAATAGGTAATCAAAAAATTCCTAACCAAGACAAATCAATTTACAGAAATTAAATAAAAAGAGAGCTTAAACTTGGTCATCCTAGAAGTGTGTATGAAAAGAAAATCGTTAAGAGCTCACATTAATCGAGGATTAACGAAACTACTGGATTTTCGGATCCAAATTTTCCTTAAACTCATGATTTAAAAATCAACCAAGGTTCTTTAAACTGATCATTAATTTAACTGGGTCCGTAGTTTAAAAAAAAACCTTCCGCTACTTTATTAGACCAAAAGAATTTTGTGAACATTCTCATATACGAAGTCGTAGACGAAAATCTAGGTTTTACCGATCCTAATGGAGTTTCTGTTATCTTAATACTGTTTTAAACGATGATCATTTAAGGAAAAAATTCTTTTGAGCCTTTCATCTATTTCACTTATTAGCTAACACTTATTTGATTGATGCGAGGCATATCGAACACCAGTTTTATTTGTGGATTTGTTATTATTGCAAGTGTGATAGTTAGAAGATTTTCTGAGTTCATCATTGCTTAATTATGCAATATATGTATATATATATATATATATTCATTCATACAGAAATGACCGCCATATGGCGAAAATAACACATCCAATGATATTAAATAAGGAAAGGGATAGGAACACATAAAGGACGAACACACAATGTGGTTTGAAAATATTATTTCCTTATTTACTATCATTGAATGTTACTATTTAAGATATTTACTATCCTTTCCTTATTTACTATCATTGAATGTGTTATATATATATATATATTGTATATCATATAAGGATTTAAATAAAGTTTAATAATATTTATATACGTACTAAAATTTACCAAAAGTGAGAAAGCTGGTCAATAATTATTAAAATATGATAAGATAAAATAAGATCATTTGATTTCATAAATAAAATTAGATCATTTCACCTCATTTATTTGAGATTATATTTATCTCTCAGAACCGAAGATTGATTCTGAGAAAAAATTCAACTCAACTTCTTTCCATTCTCTATCTCAGACACCTCATCATGTTTTATTAAAAGTTTATACATCATAGAGCAACATAAAAAGCAAGAGTGTATGCAAAGGATATCCGCGATAAACGAAATCAAGACTCCATAAAGTTTCACAAAACATGGGAGTCTTTCCCATCGAAAAGCCCCTAATGACGTGGGAGTAACTTAATCTCTCTATCTTACATAAAAATCTCCCGTTCTCAAGGAACGGAAGCAGTAGCAAGATGCCTTGAGACGCAGACCGCCTTTTCATTGAGTCAGCCAATGGAACAGTCTTCAGGACTCGTTTTCAACGCTGTGAGCGCTGGAGTATCGAAGATAATTTCAAAGGCTCAAAAGACTACCCACCCGGAGATGACTCTCCAATTAAAAGGTCAGTTGCGGGTGTACGTCATATAACCAATGGTAAAATGAAAGATAGGCTAGATATGAAGCCTTGACGGGACTGTCAAGCTGGAGCCTAAATGGGGCTGAATCTAGCGTGGAAAATGCCATTGCGCTGAGAAGTTCGAAAGTAGCAAACACGAAATGGGTCCTCACAAAATTAAATTTTCTTCTCCTCAAAACTGTATTTGCAAATTTTCCTTAAAATCCTGCCCAGTTGAATGATAAAAACTTACCAAAAGAAATTATATAAATCTTCCTATTTATATAATAAATTAATAAACTGGGAAAAGGGATAAAAAAACTTTAAATTAGGAATTCAAATTGGTGAGTAAGTGTCGTACTTTTATCTGCTTCTCTCCTTTACCAAAATCTCTATTTCCATGTTGAAATTAGTGGAGAGAATAAATGAGGAAAAGAAATAATGTTTTCAATTCGATGTTTGAACATATATATATATCAAAACACTGAAGGATTCTTTTTAATCCAAACACTATATTTGGATTAACCAATTTTTGAAAAATTAAGCCAAAGATTAGTTGCTCTACTGTAGTTTGAATACAAGTCACGGCTATTAATTACCACGGAAATCGATCGTGTATTTGAGCCTATCGCTCAAAATTCAGGGAAGTACAAATTATTACCATTACAGTTAGCCAATTTGGTAGTGCGTTCCGAGAATTAGATATTGGATCTTCCCTTTTTAATAGAGAAATAATGACATGTAAATACGCCAAATCTGACTACCGGGAATTGGCGATAGAGATTTATGAATCGTTGGGACACGTTCTACGTAGATTCTCAGAAGAAATTAAAACGAAGGAATTTTTCCATTAAAAGATTTGCTACAAAACAAGTCTCAATTTATTACATTACCAAATATAAATTTCTAGTCATAGGTAAAAATTTATTTCACGAGAAATTGATTTCTTTCATTCCTAAGCAGAATTTATCAATTTTACGTAATATCGTCCGACTCTGATAAATGTGTTTTCCTGTCATCATCTCTAGTGGATGTGTCCTCGGAAGGTTTTCATCTAAACGGCTTATGGAGTCCTGATTCCATACTCACTTCCTCAACTCTTCACAGCCTACTTCCAATTAATTTCGTAATCAAAAATTATCTTCTTATATTCTGCCATTAACCCATAAGCTTTCCCTCTTTCATTCTTCTCCGAAAAACATTTTTTTTCTTTATTTTCTCTTTATTAACGTCTACTGATGCCTTTTCCTTTAATTTATTATCGGCAATACATTATCATATTTTTAAATTTCTGTACGTGTTCACTAGATCCACTTTCTTCAATAGTGTATTTCAATCTCTCAAAATGTTTCTCCTTCCTCTTCATGATTTCTTTCACATCTTATATTGATAATTAAGTTTTCATTTCTAATTTTTCCTTCCAATTTTTGATTCGTCAATATCCATTTCCTTCTCCATTCCATTTTTTCATTTCTTGCATAATATTTGGGTGTTTTTATTTCATACATTTTTTAATAGAATATTATCGATTATAAGAACTAATATTAGAATATTGTATTAAAAATAATATAAAATAATATTAGAATATTATATTAAAAATAGTATAAAATAATATTAGAATATTATATTAAAAATAGTATAAATTAATATTAGAATATTATAGATTATTAGAAAAATATATATAATTCTTAGGGTATCAAAAGCTTACCTTTAGTTCCTAGATTCATTTTATTAAATTCTTCCTTTTCTACTAACTCTCTAAATAAGTAACTACAGTAATTTCCAATGAAAATGAAAATTTTCGTATTTATATTTGTACAAATCCCATTCCATAGTATTTTTATTCATTTTGTACTGGATTTTAAGTAAGCAATTGAATTATTTACAAGTTACAATTAAATAAGTTTGGTATCGATTGAGAACAGGATTTTCCAACTACTTAATGTTCTTTTAGGGTTTTTGATGAAAAAATATGACATTTGCAGATCATTTTCTTTATGCGTAGAAAACTCACCTCTATCGTTAATCTTCCCAAGATTATATTCTAGAACCATCCTTCCCTTACGCAATCACGCACTTTTGATATCCTCTCATAGTAATTATTTCCTTTCAATAGTTGTATTAGTATTTTAGTTTATAGGATGCTTTGACGGCTATGGTCATTTCAAACCTCTTCAAGTCATAGAAAAACCCACCTGGACAAACACAACAGGCATGCCCATGGCAGAGCTCGAGCCCCCGACCTTTGGGTTAGCTGGCGATCGCGCTACC
>WURS02047129.1:0-11083 GCA_011762765.2 Rhinocypha anisoptera | reverse complement strand
CCCTGAAGACGATGGCAGACTACGCTGTCGAAACGTCGGTGCCTACAAACACCCTGACCCGGTTGGAAACCCGAGAATACTTCATCATCAAGAATAAATTTGTAACAAATGAGCATGCGAGGTTTACATTAGAAAGGTATCGGAGGTAAAAAAAAATTATAACAAAACGTGGATGGAAGCACATCTCCTTCTTTATTGGACTATTCGAATCCAAGAAGTTCTTCATCAGATTCTACACTGAAGGAATCAGTCGCATTTGACATATCTCTCGCTATTTCTTCAGATTCGATATCTAAGAACGTATCGTCATTTACGAGGGCACGGTGAAAAGTTCACGGTCGTGCACTGAGATGGCGTTAGTAACAATAACATGCTGGTTTTTTATGTTCTCACACCATTTTCAATAATGTTAATCATATTTGTTTCATCACTGAAATAGTTTTCATATGGTATTGTTTACATTTGTTTAAGTAAATGTGTTTTTTATGCTGTTAACGGTTTGTACTGCCTAACTTTACCGCTAAGAAGTGCCATGCGCGTTATCTATGCATCAAAAGATATTTCGAAAACGGTTGGGGTGCGCGTTACCTACCGAAAAATACGGTAATTATTTTCCCCGATCTGGTGGGCCACTGGGCAGAGCCAGTGACCTACAAGGGTCGAATCCGGGACTGACACTCCAAGTTGAACGGTCACGTCTAAAAATCCAACGATGATATGTCAAGGGTACCACGATTTTGTGGTAAGGTATAGCTGGCACAGAAAGACTGGAAGGAAATATCATGAAAACGGTGGGCTTCAGGCCTATCTGTGGATCTATAACCACAGTAATCAACCCGAAGGTCGGTATGTTAAGTGAGGGTAGAGCCCACTTAGTACTAAGCCCACGGCGTGTGGAAATTCACACATCAGGGTAGAGGGGCCAGTTCATTTCCCTATGCCGCCCGTGGTTTTGCCACGAAGATATGGTACCCGAAAAATCACCCAGATTGGGCTTAGCTGGAGGTGTCCAGAGTCGTCACGGGTCTCGAACCCGGGTCACCCGGTCAGTAGCAAGCGCACTACCCACTGGGCTACCACGACCTCTGCTATCATCTATACGCCCTCCCTACTTATTACCCTTGGACTCGAATTTGGTTAGCTCTACTCTCGGCTGATATTCTCGAACTTCTGGATAATTACTGTCCAATGTTATAGCACTGCTCTGGTACTGAGACCATTATAAGTTAAATAATCAATTGGCCTATGACTAGAAACAGACAGAAGGTGCTGTTGTGGTGAATATTACTACTTCATATGTTAGCACCCTCCTGAACAATGAGAAGGAAAGCAAGGAAACATACCTGACTACTTCAGTGGCAAAAATACGAGAAAGAAATCCTTGCTTAGAACGTAACAATGAAGTTTTTTCCAGTTGAAGTAAAATAGATGGCACTGTAATTATGAGTGTAGGTAATTGCAAACCAATTTTTGTCACCAATGTACAATTAGATCCGAAAGTCTTCCGACAAAGCTGAGGGCGCCACCGTGTCGACGGCTTGAGGATTCGTTTCCCATCTACCACCACGAGTTCCGTGGCCGATTCTCGATTCCTGAATTGCGACTTGAATATCATGGGGATTGCACTTTTCGGTATGGTTATTGAAATAAGGCATGCATTCTACCATCTTTCCTAAGTAATATGACAATATTTGATTACTCATATTCGTGGAACAACTCCCGCGAAAGAATTGTTACACAGGTTATTTTATCATATTTTTGGGCTTTCTCAGAGGTTTTTTAAACCCTCGCGGACTTTTAAAGTTGCAAATAACCATGTTCTAATTTCCGTGAATTACACAATCTCCTTCTCGGCAACGTATAAGCAGTATGTAGACTGATATTCAGTTTTTTCCACAATGTCCACTTACGGATATGACAGGCTTCCGCGTGCATGTAATTGTCTGCCATTTCTCTTTTCAAATCAACGACGTGCTTCTTAATTTCAGCCCAATAGGAATCCACCTTGTTTCGCATGGCTCTGATTCTTGCGAAAAATTTTAATTTTTGAACGTAAACGACGTTCGACAAGAAAGGTTCCTAGGAATCCATTTGATCTTTATCTCCGGGCATCGTGCCTGCTGAGCAAGGCGCAGAGGAGTTCAATTCTCGAATCCCGAAACCTGTAAAGCAAGGGAATCGTGACAGGCGTCAATCCACATGCCTGATTCGTAAGGCTTATAAAAATGTATTCCCAATAATAATAAAGTCTTGTCCCGTAATAAGTAAGAAGAACATCCCAATTCTTCTTACTTCATTCTTTCGTTTCTCAATTCCGTCTCACTTACCAGTAGTTATGCAATTCCAGTTTTGTAGTCAATGTAAAAAAAGGTGGTCGATGTTGAACCATTTAAAATTTCCTGTTTATTATCTGTAAAATTATAGTGTAACACTTTCCGATTGATGTTATGCATTCATTAATTAAGCATAAGGATTCGTCTTATAGCATCATCATCAGTACTTCAATCCGGAGATTGGAGCACTCCCATCCTTCATCCATCCCTCCATCCTTTCCTATCTAATGCTAGCTCTCTTGCTCCTTGGTAGGTCTTCCTTCTAACGTCTCTAATAATTTTCCTTATATATCTGTCCCTCGGCCTTCCTCGAGGGGCCCTCCCCTCTATTTTTCCTTCTATTATATTAAGAATTGAATTGAAAAATTGAAAATCAAGAATTTCGAGAACTCTGAAAATATTAAACGGTTCGGTGAATGGGTAATTTTCAGCGAACTAAAGAAATTTATAAACGCATGCAGATTGTGAAATTTGATCCGTTTTTGGGTTTAGAGAATATAAAATTCGTTCACGCCAACCGATAATTACCCTGTAATTCGTGGATAATTCTTCGGAAGGAATAAATCCCTTAATTTATTTGTTACGTGGGTATTTAAGACAACATATTACATAAAAATGACAGCTCACGCAAATAATCCACTGAAAACCGTCGACACCCACTGAAACAGTGAGTATTCACACGTTGGTTCTTTAAACTGTAAACTGTTGAAGAGCTGCGTAATAAATAGCTTAATATCACAGTTTTGCCATTTACTCCTTATAAAAGGTCTCTTGGGGTATAATGTTACCATTTCCGTATGATCTACAAATGTGAATTGAAAAAAATAAAGTGCTACTAACCCTTTCTCGCATAATCCGCCGGTAATTCCACCGCGGCTTGCTCTCCGGGTGACGTCACGGTCCTAGATGCGCAGAACAGACTCGTTTTCGTTGCTGAGTAGCGACCTATTTAATATATATTAGTACCATTGATACTACTCGCACTCTTCCACCCTCCCTCGTCGGGGTTCGAGTCCCAGTGCAGACATTTGCATTAAACCCTCTCCCTGACGAATTATAAACCCTGATTGAACTCGAACCTTAACCCCTAACAACCACTCAGTCTCTCGTACTACATACGTACCATTCCCGCTACGCCACGAGATTCCCGCCACGCATTCGTAACACAACCATCTTCAACTTAATTGATAAAATTTGTGAATTCTTCACGGGTTTTCCACCGGGTCAAGTATTCTGCTACCAGGAAACCCGGTGGAAAACCAGTTAAGAATTCACCAATGCCATACGCCGAGAAAGCACCAGATCCTTCATAATTCGTAGAAGTTTCATGCGCATTTCTTGCTATTTTTTCACTTCCGCTTTGGTAAGCAGTCGAGAAAGAAATTGAGCAATGCAGGTCAATTTTAAAAAATGGTGAAATGCAAGTTTTAAAGACCGCGAGAGCTAACGATCAACGCGAACACCCAAAAATATGGGAATCTAACCTGGTAGCAATTATTTTGAGGGTGCTGTTCCGCGAACATGAGTAATCAAATATTATAAAATACAAATATTATTACAAATAATGTCATATTCAGGAAAGATGGTGGAATGCATGTCGTATTTCAATAATCATACCGAAAAGTGCAATCTCCATAATATTCAAATCGGGAATCGGTCATGGAACTCGTGGTGTTACACAGGAAACGAAATCTCAAGCCGTCGACATAGTGGCGCCTTCAGCTTTGTCGCAAGACTTGCATTGTACCTGTAACAGCCCGCGATTACTTCAGAGGAAGAGTTAACTAAACTTGTTTTGTACAAACTTCCAATCTATCCACAGTCGTCAGAAGGAAGTAAACAATTTCTGAAGATGGCTTTCGAGTGTGTTGTATTCTTATGGGAGTAATTAAAAGAGAAGAAGGATTCGCAAAATGAAAGTTTTCTGCTCCTACCATTTTGAATGCATCGAGCCCTTCGATCCAGTGGTCAATAGTGAAGAGGTGATGACTTCCCCGCGAACCAATCCTTATATGTGGAAGGTATTCATCATAAGCATAAACACATATTGCACTTTCTCATTTATTGGAGCTCGACGTTTTCACGGTGGTTCTCTGGCAGTGGTCCCGGCTGCGTCATGTGCGTGACCAGAAAGCATGACGCGCACAACGGGGCGAAGAGGTGGCGCCCTCAACTTCAAGTTAATCCTCGACGCACATAAAGGCATCGAATGAAAATAAATAAGTTGCTTTCTTCGCGACTTGCCACAATGTTCGGCGGGCTTTGTTCCAGGAACTTATTTATCCATAGTTTTCCACCTTACTGTAATGTACTCGGTGACGAGAAAAAGTAGTTTTATAATTTTTACAGCACTTCGTTTGTATTAAGTAGATAATATATGCAGTAGATAAGAGCATGCAAACATATATATATAAAAAGGATTAATCGAGATAACTTTAAAGTTTGGGATCAATACACATCTCCACTATGATTTTTTGCAGAGATTTAAAGGAAGGGGAAAAACTGAGCACTTTGTTTATGCTCGAATAACATGTCGGGAATAGACATTAAAAATGCGGTGTTAACTGTAAATTTGCTATGTAATATAAGATAAATATAAGATACAACGTCATCATCAGGTGCCTGATGATGACGTTGTATCGTTGAAACCTGGTCGTCAAGTTAATAAATTTTATGTGGAAAAACAAAGTGTTCACTTTTCATTATGAATCGTTTCCACAAAGCTACGCCTGAGACAACTCATTTTACAATGCTAATGTTCAAGCTCACATATGCTTTGGCATTTTGTTCTGGGGAAACTCTACCCATGCAAAGAAGCTATTCACCCTGCAAAAGCAAGCTACTAAACCCCTGCTACAGATACCCAAAAGGACCCCAGGTAGATCCCTTTTTCTCTCACTTAACATATTAACTCCTCCCTCCCTCTTCATTTTAAATGTGCGAAATTTATTAAAGAAAATCCTCACTATTTCTTCAGAAAAGGAGGAATGGCATGACCACCATACTCACTCTAAAAGAAATGTTCATCTTGAGAACCACAACCTTACTTTGGCCCTGAAGGGTCCTCATTATACCTCATCTATCATTTTCAATAAACTTCTCAACAACATTTAATATTGCACCTCTTCCATTTTCAAAGTCAAATTGAAGGAGTTTTTGGAATGTGAAGCATACTATGATGAAATTGAATTTCTTAATGATTAATAATTTTACATTTTTACTCTTATTTATTTTATATTTACGTATTATATCTACTTCCTGTATTTATACCATTTGTGATAAAACCATGCAATGTACTTTGTCAAACTTGGTGTCAATAAATTATTATAAGTATGAGAAAGTGCTACAGGCATTCGAGGTATACTGTGAACCTAAGAAAAACAAAATCATGGAACGGTATAAATTCAATAAAATTAGGCAACAGGAATGAGAAACATTTGATCTCTTCCTCACAAAATTAAAGAAAGTCATTAAGAAGTGCGAATACGGCAACCAGGAAGAGTTCATCATGAGGGATCGTGTTGACTGTGGTATCAGGGACTCGGCACTATGAGAGAAATTGCTGGAGATGTCCCTGCTAGACCTAACATCAGCTGCAGATACTTGCCGAGCCTGGGAGGAAACAAGGACCATTCCAGGATGCTGAGGGCAGAAAGCAGCAGTGAAAGGGTAAGCAGCGTAACGGTGGAGGTCATCAACAAGACACACTTATATAACAAGAATGCAAACAGATAGAAATGCAGTGAAAGTGGCTCCAAGTACAACGAATGTGAAAGGTCAAAGTTCAAATGCCGAAATTGTAGATTCTGGCAGGTGTTATAGAATGCCCAACATTTAATAAAAGGTGTGCCAAGTGTCAGAGGTTAAACTATTTTGCCTCAATGTGTAGATCTTCAAGTAAAGCAGCTACCAGATCAGTTAAAGAGTTACATGTGGAGGAATCAGATGACAGTGACATATTGTTTGTAGAGGGACTCAACCTCGTAGGCAGCCTACAAAGGCTATAAGTTCATTATTTACCTCTGAAAAATCCAATGTTGTAAATAAATATAAATCTGGTTGATGGGAAACTGTGCTTATTGAAGGTAAATCAGTTGAAATGAAATTTGACTCTGGAGCTGAAACAAATGTATTGCCACTTCAAATGTTTAAAGATCTTAAATTTTCAGTCAAAGCTGAGCCTACAAATGTCCAAATTCAGGGTTACTTAGGACCCACTACTCCAGTTGGTACTTGCAAAGTGTTCTTTTGGGAGCATTCTAGCAAATCTTGAATTTATTATTATTGAGCAGAAGAAGTGCCCTATTCTTGGGTCACATGGTTGCCTGGCTTTGGACCTTATTAAGAGAGAAAATACTGTGATAAATAAATCCAGAGCAGAGTACAAAAGTACAAAGGAGCATTTATGGGGTTGGGTAAATTCAAACAGAAATTTTAAATAGTCATTGACAAAAATGCAGAACCAGTTTACAGAGTACCAGTAGCACTAAGGGAAAGGTTATGTGACACTTTAAAGAAATTGGAGAAAAAAGCGGTCATTCAGAAAGTAGACAAAATACCTTCTGGTGCTTGGATTAGTAATCTAATTTTAACGGAGAAACCCAATCGAACATTAAGGATTTGCCTTGATCCTCATGATCTAAACAAGGCAATTAAAAGGCAGTTACATTTGCTCCCTACAATAGGGGACATTTCAGAGAAACTGGCAGAAAAAAATACTTTTCCACACTAGATTCAAAGGATGGATTCCACCAGGTAGAATTAACTTCACAATCAGCCAACAAATGTTGTTTTTCTACTCCTTTTGGGGTACATAAATACCTGCGAATGCCATTTGGGATTCCTAATGCACCAGAGGAATTTCAGCACCATCTAGAAAGTATCTACCAAGAGATGGATAATGTACAGATGTACATTGATGATCTCATAATAGGAGCTACAACAGAGGAGGAATGTGATAAAACTATCAAAAAAGTAATGCACCAACCCATGAAACAGGGAATCAAAATTTAATGGGGACAAGTTCCAACATAAAAAGTTGGTCAAATACCTAGCTCAGGTATAATCTGAAAACATGGAAGACCCTGAACGTTGGTTGAGATGGAGCCTCCAGAGAACAAAGAAGGAACTTATGACTAGATTAGGGATGTTTAATTATGTGCGTCGGTACATTCCTGATATGTCCACCCTAACAGCACCACTTAGGGAGTTATTGAAAGACAACAATGAATTTTATTGGTTGCCAGCAAAGCAGAAAGCCTATTAAAAATCAGAATAGCCAAAGCACCAGTGCTAGCTAATTTTGATAGGAAAAAAAATACAGTACTGCAATGTGATGCATCACAAAAGAGCCTGCCTCTTCCAGGAGGGACACGCAGTAGCATTCGCATCACGGGCTCTCACAAAAAGTGAGGAAAACTATCCCCAATGCATAGAAGCACTGCTACTTTCCATAGAGTTTGGATTTTCAACTTTCAAGGATCTCATTTATGGTGTCCCCGTGACAGTGCAAACGGACCACAAGACCCTTGTGGCTATCTTAAAAAAAAACTATTAACTAGCATAGGATCTGGCCAGTTACAAAGACTGTTGTTGAAATTGTGAAAATTTATAATACATCCAAAGTACATTCCAGGTTCAGAAATGTATGTAGCAGAACTGTTGTCCAGATCCAGCAGGGATAAAGAAACAAAATGACCTTCTGGAAAACAACCATGTGAAGCCCGTATTTCGCTTTGGCAAAAGAGAAATGAAGACAACAAATTGGGTTATAGAAGTTGACCCCCTAACAAGGGTCCAACTTTTAAATAAAGACAAAATATACGTAGGGTTCGGATCCTTCGCCGTAAAAGATTACGTAAGAATAAGTAGATGTTTTAAGTGCCAAGGGCTTGGTCATACGGCAAAGACATGCAGGTGCGAACATGAATATTGCGGAAACTGTTCAGGCCTTCACGATACGAGAAAGTGTAACAATGCAGAAGAACCACCTTGCTGCATTAATTGCAAGAGAGCTAAATATGAAAACTGCGGCCACAAGTCTGGTGATCCTAACTGCCCCACCCTAAAAAGAAGGCTCGAAAGACTCATAGACAACATCGACTATGAAAACACGCAATAAATCAACCATCAAAATAGGACAAATTAACCTTCAAAGATCAAGACTGAGTACTAGCGACATACGGAAGATAGCAGTTGACCTGGGAATAGATGTATTGTTGGTCCAAGAACCCTACTGTTACCTCGATAAAAGCCAGTCCAAATGGAGAATCCCCGGGATGGGGGTAAAAACAAGAATGACTCCAGTACAACCAGTACAGAAGTTCTATGCCGGAATAATTAACTTCAATGAGAACTACGACTACTTAAGTATTGAAAGCCTCACCTCCACCAATTTTGCAGTAGCTGAAATAACGTCCGGAAATATTTCAATCGTTTTAATATCAGGTTATATCCCTCCATCCCAGGACCACAGAAAATACTTCCAAGAACTCACAGACATAATTCACAAAACAAGAAACGCAAAAATTATAATAGGCTTTGACTCAAACTCAAAAAGTGAGTTGTGGTACAGTAAAGAGACTGACAACAGAGGTGAGGAACTGGAGAGGTTGCTAACGGCGGAGAATATTTATATAATTAACGAACCAGGCAATCCAGCTACGTTTTCGACATCGAATGGGGAAAGTAACATAGACCTGACGTTGTGTAACCATGAAATGACGAGGATGGTGATGGGCTGGAAGGTGCACGACGAAATTTCTGTCAGCGACCACCGCCTCATTACCTTCAGGGTCTGTTATCCGGGAGGTGAAGGACTAGATCAACATAAAGGCTTCAACATAGGTGCTGCCAACTGGAAGGAATTCCTCAAAAGATTGCAAGAAAACACTTGGATCAGATTGGAGAGGGAGATTCCGTGGGAGCCATCAACTGAAAACATAGAGAGAAGAGTCCTGGGACTAACGGAGGCGATCCTAGACTCCGCAAGGAACACAATCCCACTGAAACGAACGATGAAAAGCACGGTGCCATGGTGGACAGATAAACTGCTTCACCTCAAGCGGAAGATGCAAAAGCTGAGAAGAATCTATCAGAAGGCAAAGATCCAAGAAAATAGAGCGATCCACGCGGGCAGATACTATGCGGCGAAGGAAAAGTACGAATTAGAGATCAGAAAGAGCAAAGATAGATCATGGAATAAATTTGTGGGCGAGAACTTATGGAAAAATCCATGGGGATTCGTATATAAATTAGCAGCGGATAAACTGCGGATTCCCCCAACTTATTGCTCAGATAAGACTCAGAATGGCCACGCAATCTTGACTGAGGACGCCGCGTCGAACCTTCTCGACGCATTGGTGCCAAGCGACTTGGAGGAAGTGGAGAATGAAAAGCACCAGGAGATCAGGATACTATCCGAAGGAGATGGAGAAGGCGACATGGCTGATATCACAGAGGATGAAGTAAAGTCTGCAATCTGGATGATTAAAGAAAAAAAGACACCTGGGCATGACGGAATAAAAGGTGAAATGATCAAAAAGGGGGAAACCATAATATGTGGCCACCTTACCAGGATTCTCCAGGATTGCTTACGCATGAACTACTTCCCAAAAACTTGGAAATTCGGCATACTATGTACCATATTAAAGGCAAAAGACAAAAACCCTGCTGATCCCAAGTCATACAGGCCCATCACTCTCCTTCCTGAGCTCGGCAAAATCTTCGAAAGGGTCATAAAATTTAAAATTGAAGAGGCAGTAGGAGAAGAAAGATTATATCACCCGGATCAATTCGGGTTCAGGAGAAACAGTAGCACCATCTTTGCCATCCAAAAAGTCATCTCTGAAATTAGAAACCCAAATTTTAAATACAAAATTGGGATATTTATTGATTTTGAAGCCGCGTTTGATTCTCTCTGGTGGCCTGCCTTCCTAGTACAACTGAAACGGATCAATGCACCACCGAATATAGTCGCCCTGCTCCGCCACTACTTTCGAGACAGGAAAACAAAGATAAAATGGAATCACATTGAGAAGACCAAGAAGATCACCAAGGGAGCCCCGCAGGGTTCCATTCTTGGACCTTTAATTTGGAACCTCTTACTAAACGGACTACTCGAACAAAGACTGCCAGAGGACTGCAAATTTACAGCGTATGCTGATGATGTCGTGATCACCATCCCCGGCAACTCCCGCAGAGAAATAGAGGAGAAGGCAAGGCAGTGTATTACTGTGGTAGATAATTGGAGTGAAGAGAATAAATTGAGAATATCCCACAAGAAATCAGAATATGTTTGCTTTGGCCAAAATCTTATCAGAAACCCCACAGTGAAACTAAAAAATCAGAATATCAAGAGAAAAAATCAATTTAAATATTTAGGAATGATTCTGGACAATAAACTTACCTTCACACCCCACATTAGTTACCTAACCAACAGAATTAAAAAAATATTCCATAGCTTAAAACGTTACTGTAGCATAAACTACGCTATTAATAAATATCATTTACAAATAATATATAATAGCGTTATTATCCCTATCGCGTCGTATGGAGTGGAGATCTGGGGGGAGAAATTGCATGCAAGCAGAATAGCCAGAAAACTAGAAGAAGCCCAACGATGCTGCTTAATTGCGATTTCAGGTAGCTATAGAACAGTGAGTAACGACGCCCTAACTGTCCTAACAGGCATACCGCCATTAAGATATGTTCTACTAGGGAAGAGGACGATAAGATCCTTGAAACAAACT
>WURS02047118.1:0-11084 GCA_011762765.2 Rhinocypha anisoptera | reverse complement strand
AGGGAGGGGAGGAAGGGGTGAGAGAAATGGGAGAACGTTTGATAAAAAGATGCATGTTTTGTCAGATCAAACATTACACCAGGAAATTCATCACTCCAGTAAATATTCGATATTCAATTTCTTCGTGTATTCAGATTTCCAGTGGTAAAAGAGGAAATATTTCATGGTATAAATTAAGATATTCGTTCGTCGATAATTAAAAATCATCTTTCCTAAAATATGGAAAATTATATTTATAATCTGCCGGCAGCGGTTCTGATGCTCTTATATATATCAGCAGATGGATATATTAGAGAAGTATTTTTTTCAATAACTATAATTTTTGAATTATTCCGTAATGGTTTCTTAAAATCTTCTCGTAAATGGCAGCTTATGCCAACAGTGATACTGGCGTCCAGATTAGTGGATAGAGCCGTCGCCGGCTAACCCATAGGTCGTGGGTTCGAATCACCCCTAGGAAATGGGTGTTTCGTTCCTCGAATTGGGTTTATCTTACATTTAACGAGGTGCTAAATGACCAAAGCTGTCCTCGCACCCTATTAAAAATGTACTACTGCTACAACTACGAATAATTTTGGACAAGTAGATCAGCATAATAATGAGTCAACTAGTATCAACATAAGAAAAAAAGGCCAACTTTCCATAAGTGCTTTTATTCTTTCCGGAAGAAAACGTACAGGGATAAAATTATAACGCTGCAATTCCACAGGAAATAAATATTATTTCCATGACCTAAGTTTCAACGTGTTACGTCATCATCAGGTGATGATGAGTAGCGTCATCACCACGTGATGATGGCGCTAGGCGTCGAAACCTAGGTCGTGGAAATTAAGTATTTATTTTTTGTTGAATTGCAGTGTTATAATTTTATCCCAGCACAATGGAAAAAGTCCACCTAGTTACGGCTGAAACCATTTCATACGGAATAAAACGGTTATTTATTATGAATTCGTTCCATATGTTACGATAGGTTGTTGGCCACCAAAATATTCTCATGATGGCATTGGATTGGGTTTTTCCAATTCCACTGATACTCTAACAGATGTGCTACCGAATAAAAATAAGAGGTAACTTTTTGTCAGTGAATCATGTAAGAGGTTGGTCACAAAATTACTAGATTTAACCGCTGATGAAAAAATTTATCAACTCCAAAAGTAAAAATTATTTTTCAAGAAGATTTCCCTGAAAATAGTAAAAATATACCCGCGTCATTATTCATTCTTTGCCGTGATTGTTTCGAAGTGCTGCAAAAATACACTTGGACAGCTGCAATCATCTCTTTATTTGAATAAATCTCTGACCAAAGAGGTAGAATTTATGTTTTGGGAAGAGATAAAAGCTAGGCATGTGCCGGATCTTGGGAATAAGGTTCATGTTCCAACATATCTCCAGCTTTCCCGACGCCGGAACGTATTCTTGAAGTGGAATATTGAATCTGTTCTTTTCTCAAAAATTATTTTATCCAATTTGGATAGACAATTGGAATAATATTACCCAGTTTTCGATAGAATTTCTTCAATCAATAAATAAAATGATTGTTGCCCTTCAAAACATTGGTGCCCTTATCTTTAGACCCGACGGTCCCTTATTCCTCCGCATTTAGCGGCGAGATGCCAACTTCTATTTCCTGTTCGGGCTTCTGTTTAGATTCTACCCTGAAATGACCAACGGAGTTTCATGCGTAGTAAATAATAGACAAACTAAACAATTTCATTCTTGTTTAAAAGCACTTCGAAAAGTTCTTCGAAAGCATTTTTGATCTACCATGAACAAGTGCGGAGCTCATTTTATTCAATAGCTCGTCATTTGAATTCTTAGTGAAAAATATATCCTACACGTTCCTTTAAAATACATACAGTCTCAGAAATTTTACGCAATTAAAGTGCCGGATATTCAGTATATCACATACTGAACAAATTTCAATTTATTGTGATTTTTTTTCAATTTTGAAGATTCCTTCGGGCACATCGTCTTTAAGGTTTGTACACTCAGACTCAAACTCAGCTGCTCACTTTTTTCCACGTTGAAAACGGATGAGGATTACGGAGAAGAGTTCAAATGGAGAAGTTTATGAACTTAAATTGAATTTCCGTCGGCGTCAAATGCAGAAAGTTTTTATGACTTCCCCATAGTCATTTTTGTACATTCAAGAAAAATTGAGCACCGCACCTAATTGAGAAATCTCCGTACAACTAGCCGATAGTTTGAATGACAAGTGATACACACAATTTAATACTGATGACACGATATCAAAAGTTTCAACTCCAAATGGGCTTATCAATCGATTGCCCTCCCTAATATATCGATTAGGAATAAGTGTTTGATGTAAATTGAAGATGACGAGTGACACGGAACGAGTACTTAAAGGGAATTAAAGGAACTTAAGTACTTCTGAATCACTATGGAAGCTAGAGGCGTTTTGCAATTCCATTATCACCCTTTGCCTCCAAATATATTCTCTTCCCCTTTATTAGTCCACAAAAAATATTATATTATTTTCCTCTATCTCTCTCTCTACCTACTTCACCTAAAATTTCAAACTCTTTCAGTATCCCATTACGTCTTTATATTTCTTTCGCATATTTTTCTCCCTCTTTTTTCGTATTTCAGAATTTGATCTCCCTTTACCGCAAACACGCCGGACACTTTTTCATTTATCTTCATCACTTTCTGTCTCATTTTGACCCTTAATTCTCCACGCCTGCTTTTCAAAACTTTATTAATAATTTTTGGTCTAATGACCAAGTTTTGAACTTTCCTACTCCGCACCTCGGATTGGATTTTTCAATCAATCCTGCGTAATCCTGTTTATTTAAACTAGCTGTCACACATATACCGTCCGATTGAAAGTGCGGGTTCCTTCTTTAATTTTCGAACGTGGTTTTCCACAAAATCTTCATTAAAAGAACCACTTTGGGAATTCTCAAAAGGCCAAGCTACAGGTTTAAACAACAGGGTATAAGGATATTTCAGATACTGCCACTTCATTACTAAAATAAAAAGAATTTTTCTATACTCCTCCATGGCATTTTCACAGCTTTGGACATATTATTTTATTTATTTCTTTCTGAGTAAGATTCAAACATTACATTGATATAAATATATGCTTTAACCACGCTATTTTCCATTGTTTCATGGTGAGTTATCGTGGACGATTACATACGAAATCATGGAAGTGTGATTTTGCTGGATAATGAATTTCAGAAGAACAAGATCGAGGCTGATTCGACTGTATTGAGAAAAAAGTAAGCGCTTAAACTGAAACGAGTGAATTGATTAGAATTTTGTGCGGTGGGACAATGAATTTGGTTTTAAGTAGTGGATGATAAATACACGCGGACAAAGTGGTCCCTTGGTTCTGCTGTTGAACTGGACACATTTGGACATTAGTGAAAAGCAATAATGGTTGAATTAAATTGTCTCCGCTTAGAATTTAAATTTAACGCGCATGCAAACGATCCGCATGGAAATGGTCACCCGTGTCGAATATGTCCTTGCTGTTGATTTTGTTGTTGCAGTTAAAGAAACAATGCGGGAAACAACTCTATGGGATGAAGAGGTGCGCATTCGTTAACCGCGGACAAGCATAATTTAACCGGCACGGGGGGGGGGGATTCGCGGAAAATGTTATTTATTTTCGCTTCGGATACGAATCACATCCCATGTCGCCAAGGTGGATTCTTCCCTCGTTCGCCTTCAATAACAAATATTGTTGGTTGCTGTACGTCCTGGAGTCGTCGGATGACATGATTGCACGGCGATTCCAACAGTTCAGAGCCGTCATTGGAGAACATTAACAACCAAAAAATTTCCTTTTGCTCCACCACGGATATGTTTTAATTGAATAAAACTTGGGCCACTATTTTGAATTTTTTTTGTGTTTCATTATTCAGCTCCCTCCCCCATGGACTACGTGCGACCTTGGGCGTGGTGGAAGGGAATGTGTGCTCCAATGGCCCTAAGAGCTTCACTGGCAGGAGCAATTATTTTGCTCCTGGTAGGGTCAACCATGCCAGATATGTCGAAGGGTAGGAACCAGACGGAAGGTAGTCCACGCAGCACGCATAATTCGTCGAGTCAGCCAGATTCGCCGACGACCAAGCCCCTATAAATAGTGATTCAGCCAAAGGACTGCAGACCTTGCTGAACGCTTTACGGGACCAGTGACGGAGATTTGGGATGAAAATTAATATTAAGAAAACGAAAGTAACGAGATTTTCGAGAAGTAGGTAAGCTAGGCCGAATATCAAGCTAGAAGGGAAAAATTGTAACAGGTAGAAAGGTTAAATTATTTGGGAAGCATCATATAGAGGAAAATGGGCGTAGCGCCATGGATATCAGACAAAGAATTACATTAGCAAAAGAGGCCTATGCGAAAGTAGAGGAGTTAATGTGAGGGACCCTAAATAAGGATTTGAAGAAAAGATTAGTAAAAACCCTAATATGGAGCGTGGCACTACATGGATCCGAAACCTGGTCCACGAGGAAGGATGAGGAGCATAGTTTGGGGACTTTCGAAATGTGGGTTTGGCGAAGGATGGAAAAAGGTGAAGTCGACAGAGTGGAAAACGAATGAAGAAGTTTAGAGAATGGTACGGGGGGAAAGGCATTTGCTGCAAGTGATCCTAAAAGGACAGGAAAGATGGATGGAAAGGGGTACTCAGAGAGGCAATGGGTTGTTGAAGGTTGTGATAGAGGGTGGAATGTTAAGGGTAAGCGGGGTAGGGGTAAGACGAGAATAGGGATATTGAACAGAATGATAGGGGGCAGGAAGTGCGCAGTTTTTAAGAGGGATTATAGTTAGATGTTATGCGGCCAACCTAAGCTCATACTCATCGAAAACCTACCTTAATCGGTATATTACCCTTCATCATCATCATCATTAAGCTGAACACGAGCAGCACCAAGCCAATCATGGCGGCAAAGTATAACGAGGTAAATAAGGGAGATGAAGCATACATCTATGCCCTGGATGGAGAATTAAATAAAACTCACAGCTGGGAACCCTCCGGACTGATTAACGAGGACGTTACTCCACGGCCACCTAGGGTTTATATAGAAAAATTAGTCAGAAGCCCTTAAACCACAAAGTAGTTGCTGTCTAGATCGAAGTCATGCATTTTCCACACGAATTTCAATGAAATTTTAAACTTAAAGGACTCACAGAAAATGGCTGCAGTGAAACAGAAAACCATTTATCGATAGTAAATTTTAATCTAAAATCAAGTTTGCTTTTCCTCAGTTCTCCGTCCGTTCGCTTAAAGACTTTTTTTTTTCTTTTTTTCAAGGTGTTGTTTTCAAGCCCGATTGAGCTATTATTTATTTAATTTAATTAATTATCCAAAAACAGTGCAAAACGCCTTGACATTGGATGTATAACAACATTTAATAAATAAATAACAGAAACAACACAAGGCTCTATAGGCTCTACAATGAGAATATTGTTGAAATATTTTCGTGTTTAATCGAATGCGATTGAAAACTTTTAATCACAATACAAGCTTCATTTACATTCAAAATGACAGAGATACTTACATTTCAATAACTAACTTGTTCCGGTGAAAATATGCACAAGGGTGGCCATCTGCGTACAGGTTTCACCTCCAATTATCAAGTTTCATTTGTGCTAATTAAAAATAAATTTTATCGCCCACAATAGAGGCTCCGCAAAGTCGGGCATGTATCGTAATCTTCATCAAGGAAACAAAGAGACTTTTAGTCCTACTTCAAGCACTCGAGTAATGAAATTAAAGCGGCTAACTTTAAGACCCCGGTGCTTTCGGGAGAGTTCTCTTTTTTCTTAGCGCCTCTAACGAAATCAAAAGTTTTTGCCAAAGAGACAAGTTGATGGGAAGAATCCTACCGTCCCCTTCTCTCAAACTTAATGCACCAAAGGACTCACCAGTGAGAGGCAATGTCATTAGGGAACTAAGAATACGAGTTTATTTTAGTTTTGAAAAAAAGTCACTCATATGCATAGTATAGAGTAGCTAAGTATGTGTAGATATAAGCAAAATTATGAATAATATATTTGTGGAGAGAATGTGCAAATATCTTTTATCTCTGATTAACCTATTGGAATGTAAGCAGATATATAATTAAAAGCGACGAAGATACGCATCGCAAGTATTTACCTGGCTACCTTAATCAGAGAGGCAACATTTAAACAAGTGAATGACACATATAATAGAATAACTAAATACCAGAAAATGATAACATTTGATTGTATATGACGTAAATGCCAAGCGAAGAGGCACCAGTGAGTTTTCTCCATTTCCGAAAGTGGAAATTTTAAGTATAATTAAAGGATATGAATCATTTTTACTTTGAGACTCTTTCGCGACGGACATGGTCTCCTCCCGAGTCTGAAAACAATTACGCAAATTTACACGGTGAAACGGTTCAAAAGTGGTTCAAAACGTCCAAAAACCTGACCAAAATTGTAAATGTGAATGGATTTTCCTAGAAATATACAACTAGGGTTTTTTTTTGAGGTCACTAAATTAAAATTTGACAATGAAATTACAAAATTCAAAATGGCGGATCGAATATAGAAAAAATAAATGATTTCTGACTAAAAGGTTGTGACAGGGGTTTTTGAGGTTTTTAAATTTGAATTAAGAAATGAAATACCAAAAATCAAAAGTTAAAAAAATCCTAGTTAACATATTCATATTTTATTATCGCTTTTATCGAAAGATTCAGCATAATTTTGTCCAAAATTTATGTAAGACACCCTGATTTCCTCCATATTTAAGCCAAACGGCTCGAAATAATTTACAACACAACTTTACATTTCGTGATTAATTATTCTTTAACCCATGAAAAATTCGCGGTAACTGACATATATATATATATATATATATTTAAAATTGCGTATCAGTGTTCCCTTGGATACTTGTACTGGATTCAGCTATAGTGTAAACAATTAGCAAACCACACAACCAAATAAATTCCTTTTTAATTTTTGCATTACTTATTAATGCTTTTTTTTTGCTCTGCAGAACGAGACTGACATTTTTTCTTGTCTGTATAAAAGGTGTAGATACAATTCCATAAGCCTAATCCACGAATTCTGTTGAATGTCGAACCATTTTCCGTTCTATAATGATTACATTTAACTAACTCCGCTTCTGCTCAATTTTAAAAACATTCAATAACAAAAATTGTGTGCTTAGTATTTCTTACAACAATACAAAGTAACAATTAAAAGTAATTAGCACTTAAGACTCTGTATGCAGACTGCAATTGTAATCGTTTCTTCAAATCAACGCTCGTTGACGTTATCAAATCGTTCAATTGTCCGGTGAGAATTTTGTCAATGTGCTTGGAATTTTGATAGCATTCACTCTAATTTTTTTGTTAATATACACCGAGTTTAAATGGACTTTAATCTCCTTAGACAATTTTTTCTGTAAAATTGCTAGATGAATTTAAAAAATCAGATGGTTAAGTGGAGTGCACTATCTAAATTACTACTACTTAAGTACATAAATTTACATGTTCGTACTGTAAACGTTAATCATGAACAAGCAACAAAACTTTAGTAGTTTTCAGTAATGAACATATTTTAGGAATTTAAACATATTTATAAATAATTCGCACTAATAGAGTTATTAATCATATTATGCACTGACACATAAACGTATAAATAAAATAGATAAAACACAATCGTGCAGATATGTGCAGCCAATTCTTACATATCTTCTTAAACCACAAATTATACGACGAGATAAACCTATTTTCAAGGTGGTAATGTTTGGCACGAAAATTGTAGCTCCAACTTCCCATTAGACTGATTTATTTGCAAAAGAGGTCCTAAATAATAAGGGTTGAATATGAATGAAAAATAAATGATTCAAATTATCATTAACGTATCGATTGAACCCCTTTCCAATTGGAACGTCAGGAAACAGACACAAATATTGTGGAAATCACTCACTTCATACGGTGAGAATACGTCAGAGCACATATTCATGGAACGAGCATTATACACAAACGGCAACTTTGTGCGCATGCGCAGGATCAGAGATGCGTCACGGGTCTCTTGCCTACCTGGGAGTACAAGCATTGGTGTCTTCTATAAAGGATCTGATGACAAAAAAATGTAAACAATCACTATGATTTTTCGAATTTTGGCCAGGTTTTTGGGCGTTTTGGACTGCCGTGCGGCGTATGGATTCACACGCCCATTTAATTCTTTAATCCGATACGATAAAATAATGAATAGAAATGGTCAAGGTCGTAATCAGGGTATTGAGGATGGCACTTAGTTCGTAGCCATGTACTCATGAATTCATGCTATACCTTTCAATAACTGTCAACATCGATCCTGCATGGACTAACGTTTGAATAATTTGGATGGGCGGTTTTGGTCTATTCCTAATTGTTTATGAATGAATTACTTGTAATAAGGCGTGGTTGGTGTGTAATGACCTCCTGCCATACGACTTTAATCCCTCTAGTTCTGTCCCGACGCACTAAAATATATACGTTGAGAATTCGATATGTGGAACTAGGAGGAGGGCTGAGCGAAGGGAAATATCGATCCTGTCGATCGTGAAGCACCGACGGCCAATAAGAGGGGGGGGGGGGGGTGGTGTCGTCAGGTAAACACTGTTTTCCAATAAATTTATACGTATCCTACAAATTGCAACGAACTGTATAGCACACTATGCACAACTGTATAGAAATCTGCTGATTCAACTAAACTAAGACAGCAATGCGTTTCAGCATTACTTTATATACACCCTTTTTTTCAGTGTGTCGGGTGCTGAGGGGCAGGGACATTTGAGGCCCATAAACCACGTTTGATGGGACAGCGTGTCAGGCAGTAGGGAGGACACCACAAAATAAACCACCAGGAGCCCGTAGGTGAAGAAGGATTTCACTTTTCAATAAGGAGTTGATCGCTATTAAAGTTCGTTACGTCAGAATTATTTGTTTACCATTCTCCTCCTCGGGAGTAAACCAAAAAAACGCCGCAAACTTCCAAATTTACGTCTTTATTCCCTCGTTTCTCACTTCAGAATACCTTCACTACGCTCTCAACAGTCCCCGCTATTCCTCCAAAACAATCCCCGCTCTTCCCCTTACACAAACACCAAACAAAAACTTTCTAACAATCAACCAACCAAAATTCTATTCCACATCAACAACAATGAAACAAATTGCCAGTACACATCACAACAATAGGCCAGCAATAGGCTAGACATTACACGTGTAAGTAATATTGTCTTGTCACTGTTTTATTTTTTGTTCTGTGTATTATATTTTGAATCGAATACTCTTCCTCTCCCCCATCTTTCGGGTTACCCAAAATGAGTACGGCCTTAGGAGTTTTTCCAAATATTGTTTGCTGAGCGTAGTTTAATGTTACCACCATTTTTAATTGGTTGATGAAATGACTTCTTTGCTGACCGAAAATGCCTACATTACGTAATTATCTGTAGTATCCCTGTTATAAGATTTATGGTAAGGTCAACATCTACGTACTATGTGTAACGTCATAATTATTTGTACTATTATCCTGGGTTCCCGTTCACGTCTGCAACGTCAGGATTATTTGTACCATTCTCCTCCACGGGAGTAAAAAATAAACGCCGCGCACTTCCAAATTTACGTCTTTATTCTCTCGTTTCTCACTTCTCAATCCCCTCACTTCGCACTCAACAGTCCCCGCTATTCCTCCACACGACAATCCCCGATCTTTCCCTTACACAAACACCAAACAAAAACTTTCCAACAATCAACCATCCAAAATTCAACTCCACATCAACAACAATGAAACAAATGGCCAGTACACAACATCACAACAATAGGACAGCAATAGGCTAGACGTTACACATGAAACACTATAAAAGGGGTTCCGGGGGCGGAATAAGAGGATACTAAGGATGAGCACCATGGGAATATGTCACCTACCTATTCATATTTTCTTTGCTAACACATAATATCTTTCTCGGGGTCAATACTGGCGCCTTCTCTTACATTTTAGGAGGATCATTATGTTATATGCTAAAAAAAATTATGCCGCGCTCTCCGACTCCAGACAAGGAGGTGAAAGACTGGATGGGACCAGTGACGCATCCTTGTATCGGAAGAAATGTCGTCTCTTGACGGGCGTGTCTGTCAAAAAAAAAAGTAAACCCGGGAAGACCATAGCCCGCTCTTCCTAAACAGGTCCACTCACGAACAGTTCTCGGCCACTGGGACGGAGGACCAAGGCGCGCGCGGTTCGCTCATCAATACGACCTTCGTTGGAGCAGCATTAAACTAGCGACGACGGTCTTTCCTCATTTGAAAACATCATCCTTTCCCTTCAGAGCAGACGAGCACCGTCAGATTCAATCTCCTCGGAACCAAACTTCGCCGCAGTGGTCTCTAAGGCCGGGGGAGGGGGAATAGGGAAATAAATAAACACGCATAAAGGCGCGCATTCTTTTCATTTCTTCCCTCCCGACTCAAAAGCACTAACAGGTCGAATCAATCTTGGCCGTCGCGTCTCCCGATGGCCTCGGCAGTATAAATAAGAATGAAAAAAAGGGACCCCGCAGACGTTAAATGACATCGCGCTTCTCGCAAGCGAGCGAGGGGATGAATGGAAACTACGTCAATTCGGACAATGCCCGCGGAAGGTTTACATAATGCCATCCGGCGAGTGGAAAAGGGGGAGCAGAATGAAAATGGAAAAAAAAATACGCGGAAAGACTTTTCATCCGCTTACCGCGCCGAAGGAGAGAAGGGAAGATGGAGAGAGAGAGAGAAAGAGCGAGTGTGACCCGTGAATGTCGCACAATGAATCCCACTCTTCCCCGCATTCAAACCGAAGAAATAAAAAAAACGAGCGAAACTATTGACGATAATAATAATAATAATCCCCTCCTCAGGACTTCCTCCTGGCCGTTGAGTATTATTGAATCTAATCCTTTTGGGAGACTCCCGCTGCGTTGAGCCGGTCGACCCTCGGATATCTCGTCGTGGCAACCGCAGCAAGGGGAATCCAAAGGCGATCCCCCCCGCCCGCACTCGTGCGTAGGGCGCGACCGTGCGGGGCCACGCACACGGGGCACGGGAGAGGGGTC
>WURS02047107.1:0-11084 GCA_011762765.2 Rhinocypha anisoptera | reverse complement strand
TGAATGTATGGTGGTGGCTCACCTCCTGCCACACGCCCTTGTGGCGGCTTGCAGGGTATTATGTAGATGTAGATGAATGGCTAACCGAAACTTGGCCATCCACGATACTGAATACCTTTATGAGTTCCCTACCCACTGCAACTCCTGTCTCGAGAGCTTCCCATGAATCTTTTCGAATCTCTGATTACCATTTAAAATGTACCGGTGACAAAGGAGTCTAACTCCCCTTCCTATGAAAAATGCCTGAAAATATAGAATATATCCCCTTCCTAACTTTTCCCATCCCAATTCTCCACCTGCAACGTGAGGCATACAGAAGTTTTCGTTGAGACGCCTATCCTTCCACTTTCCTTTTAAAAAGAACGACTTCCGTCGATTTCCGCCTACCGCATTATATTAATTAAAAAAAAGTAAAAAAAATTAAAATATATTTTGAATTCATCCACCCCATCCCATATTGCAATTGAAAAAATTGTCCCACTCATGAAATCCCAAATCAATTATCTTTTCATTTGTAATTCTTTCATCAATTAATGCGAAGTAATTTATTTTAATCCATCATGCGACTTCAATGCGACAGTGAAATAGCTACTCAGACAAATTAAAATTTGGAGCAAAATAAATGCCAATTAATGCTTTACACCACAAAAAACCTTCCTGCTATAAAAAATAATGATCTCATGATTCTCTGTTATTCTGATACAAACCAGATGATAGTAAAATTTAGCATACCACGACAGGTTTACCTAATCCTTTCGCTATGAAATTTTGCAACTTGGTATAGATTATCATGTTCCGATTCACTGAATATCGTCTTACTCTGTCAATGCGGTGGTATTTTTTCCCCATTATTTCAAAAACCGCAGTGACCTGAACTCCCCAGCCACATTGAGGACCCTTGACCGCAGGTAGTCGTGACTGTTGGGCATTGAACGGTCACCAATGCCTTGAAGTGCGACCAATCGAAGAAGAAACCAACGCCGCTGCTTTATTATGTCAAATGCGGTGAATATATTATTCTAGAATTGGAAGCGAACTTAAGACCGAACAAGGCTCCCGCGGAAAGCTTTTTTGTGTTCGTCATAATGACCATGTGACCATAAATAGTTTTGTAGATTGGGATCGGGAATCGTTACAGCGCAAAATAATTTTTCGGAGAATAAGGATCCCACACGTGTAGTACCTATTAAATAACAGACAACATTGTAGGGAATAAAATTCTGTGGGATATATAAGTGTTTTAATTTGTCATTTTATTGTGGATGCAAGGACTTCACAGGTAAAATTGAGTTTCACTGCACGTAAGAACTTGTGATAGAGAATATATATACAAAGAAATAAAGACGATATACCGTAAATATATTTAAACACAAAGAAGGAACATTATTTCAATTTTACACCTTTTCGAAGTGAAATAATCACGTTAATTTGTTAAGTTCATGACACATGTGAGTAACTTATAACTACGTATCTAAAGGGAGAGAGAAGGTGATTGAGTAGTATTGATTCACAGGGCGGGAAATATTTTAATTAGTTATTTAAACATTTTTTTATTTTGTCATTCTCTTATTTTTTAAATTTATAATGAAAGCTTTATCGCTTACCAATTTTAATTTTTATGATAAACTGTAGGTTGATCACACGACACCCTGCTTACATCGCCTGTTTACTTGATCTGAAAAATATACTAACTGACAATCGTCCTTGGCCCACCTCGGCATCTCGCACTGCTATGTGAAACTTAACTTTCGAATCAGTTTCGCAAAAGAAATTGAAAAACCAAATTGATAAATCACCGAAGAAAAGTAATACTAAGTCGCAGGACCAATCAGCGGTTAGTTTCAATATAGTGTTTTCAATCATACCAATATGTTATCATCATTGTAAATAAACAACCTGAACGTTGGTTACCATGGTGATAGTCCTACGGTGTCTGAAGCTGAAACATAGCAGAATACAGAGCCAGAAGTAAAAAAACGACATGTTCTCTATTTTGAATTCCCCTGTTGCTTCTCTCTACTTCTTGAACGATTTTTAATCTTATTGTCAAGACCGTTGATTTCCGGTTGTGGGCTCAGCTGAACCTTACCGTTTACCAAATTCAGCTCCTGGGTCCAGCAATCCTTGGATGCCGAACTAGCTTCAACACCCGAGGATAAAACTATTACGGCCCTAACTGATCTGTCTCGTGGTCGGCGGCATGAAATCTCCTCGATCCCGTGCCTTTGCGGTCGCTCCGCCGGCAACGTGACCTTGAAGCGGAAGAATCGTTAACCTGCCTCTCCCACTATTCTGGGTCAGCAGTGGGGCAGGGACCATTTCGGAGGAAGAACAGGGTTCGAGAATTCTCCTCGGTGTAAAAACAGTCAAATCGTGGATATCATTTACGGCGCCCAGTTTCGCAATTAGACGACACACGGAAACGGTCGTATCCATCAAAGTGCACTTTTGCGTCTTCCATCTGCGTCGCGCATGTCCAAAACCGAACTACCGGTTTATTTTCGTATATAGCCCTTGGGTCTGTAATTATTTTTTGCACTATTTTGAGTTTTCCATGCTGTCTCCATATAGAAGCGAAATGGCGTAAGGATTTAGGCATAAGGAAATTGGATCTTTAGTGAAATGTTATTTACATTTTTCTGATAGTGACGCACGCATTATTCGTCTCTCCTTCACATTCGAGTCGTCATTATTCTTGAGTTTGCACGCCTTTGCTCTGAGTCCCATCCTTTTCAAACCCACCCATCCGTGTTCCTTAGCACCCTTGTCACCCTCCATCTCTCTCCCTGCCATAGGCTACTAGTCTTTTTTTTTTAATCCACCAATTCTGCTCTAGCCCCAACCCACCCCCATCTCTCTTCATGTGTATATATTTGTGTCGAGGCTTTGTCAACCTTACGATCGCGTAATACGGTGATACGCGTCGTAGCAAATAATAAATCCTGTAGAAAAATACGGTATTGTTTAATTTCAACTACGAATATTCATAACTTCCACGACGTTATGTACGCCTGAGATCGTAAAATTTATTTAAACATTATTCTGAGCTATGGGTCTACATAGTTCTCTTTCATCGAAAATTAGGAGTACAAGTTTTAGTCGAATGGCTGAATATTAACGAGAGAGGAGAATATTTCAGGGAAAGGTAGGGGATACATAGAGTATTTTTGTATTAAGAAGATCGTTCCTGAACCTTTGGCATTGGTCAAATGCAAAATCATCCACATCTAAGACATAGAATAACCTCTGCGCATTTTACTGAAATCTACTCGAAAAATAACTGATGAGAGATGATGAGGGTTGAGAGAAAAACTTAAAATTAAGGGGAAGTTAGTGCAAACTTAATTAGGTATATGTTTCAAGTTAGTTGAGAAAGAGACATTTGAGATCTCCTCCTGAGCGCAGTTAAAAGCGTAAGACGCCTTAGGGATAGCATCATGTTAACACAAGACGAGACTGAACAACGAGATAAGAAATACAGGTCGGCATTAGAAACTATACAAAATTATTTTGATTTCTGGTGAAGCCATTATCCACCACGTTAACTGAGAGAGTGAACTCTTTCGTGAAGTTAGTCAAGTCGGACTAACTACCACGGGAGGAAAAGGCGACCTTAATTACTCTATTGTGCAACGCAGAGCACTCCTCCGGGGATTAAGCAGGGGGGGTTAGAGTGTTCAAATCCCTCCCTGGGCACGGTCGTATTGTTGTTGTTGCGTAACGGATTTTCCGAAGCTCGATTGTTGCGAATCGATATGATCTCATTCTTCGTCCTACCCCAAGACAAAAACCTTTCTCACCACGCGTGCTAACCCGGTCAGTCAAGTTAGCGAAGCTCATCACAGCGAGGTGTCATAACGCTAAGCGCGTACGATTAAAGCTTTCTCACCAAGGACACGCCGACATTCTGGCTCCACGGGATTAAGAATGCACGCTGGAAGTCCGAGAGTACTTTCTCTGCGAATAAAGAACACGTCCCACTTCGAGTTCATAGAAGCATTATAGCTTCACCGCCACCATTTGAGTCACCTCATTCTTCAGCCCCGATTGTCTCAAATTAACGCCCATCTAAGATGAACAAACGGCGCTGCGCGCAATTTTAGTCTTGCAGTGACGCGTCCGATTGAAGGTAACGACTTTTTCATGATGAAATAATGTCGAAACGACGGTACGAGTACTGAAACAATTTGGTATAATTTCTAATGCATCACGGCCCAGTTTTTGGTGCGACTTAATGGAATTCATCGACGGCTTGGAAAAACATTGTCGATGATTATTAGTTTTGACAATTATATTTATTTTTCTGGGGAAAACCAAAAGGAGAAAGGTGAGGGGAAGAACCGTGGATGAGAATCTGTTTGTAGGTTTATGGCATCGCGTACGGTCTGAGTAAATCGTTTAACAGTGGGGAATTCGAGGTCCTGGATCGGAAAAGTGAAATCTCACTTGGAAGGGGAACGAATGCCGGAACTATATGCCCTCCTCTAATACTCCTCTAATAATACACCACTACAGCCGTAACAAGGAGTTGGTCATTTTGAAATGTAGGAGAGGAAATATACCGAGGAAAGTGCCAAGTGACCTCTAACTGCTCATGTAATGCGTAGTGCGATCCACGCTAACAAAACTTTTATATCAATTCGGGCATTACGAAGAATTTACAGCAGAGAAATCATAAAATTTATAACGGTAATTTATTATGCTGGAACTTACATTTAGCTGTCCTTTATTGACAAAAGTCTTACTTGGTGTGCCCGTGGATAATTTAAGTAAACCCAATTAAGGAGACGGAAAACATAGCTTAAAAGTGGCAGACAATGTGCAAAGAATTAAACCCATGAGAAAAATGCAGCGATAAGTCGATAGTGAAAGTTTATAGCAACCGAGTTTGCAATTTTACTGATTCAATTATACTATTTCATATTGCTGTAAACTTTATTATGGCTTTCAACGAATTCGAAAGGAGTAACTACCAAAAATTAATATCAAGTGGGCAGTTAAATTTTGAATTAATAGTCATTCTTCCATTTTCCAGAGCAGAGGACAGAATGAAAAAAAACAGCACTGATATTCCACATGAATAAACTTTATTTCCACGATCTAGGTTTCATCACAGCGTGGCATCAGCAGGTGCATATTCAAATACAAAAGAGTGTATATACAGTCCGGAAGGGGGGGGGGCGGATGGTAGGTAGGAATGGGAATGGAGGCAAGGGACGAATCAGGGCAGGGGGGAGGGAGGAGGGAGCGGGGGTAGGCGGCCCGCGGGCAGCCGCGGCGGGTTGAACGGAGTTAGGCGAGGGGGGAAGGAATATCCATTCAGCCAAATGAAGTGAGGTTGTCAGTTTATTTATGTTTACTTAAATTTTAAATTATGTGTAATTGCAATGTTGTTGTTTTTTTAATTCTCTACGATGGAAAAGTTCCACCTAGTCACGGCTGAAACCATTTCATACGTCAAGAACAGAGGACTTGTTGGCCGATTAATACTGTCGCTCTATTAAAAATAATCGGTGTTATTGTTGATAAAAAAAACTGGATTGGAGAGCATTCTACCGTCTGTGTAGGTATACTATCAGTAGGAGGAGCCCTGCGATCACCTTTTTTAATGAACATGAGATCTCCTTTGTAATGATCACGATTCGAGGTGATTGAGAACACACCCCCACCAATGAAAATTCTCGAAATCTAAATGAGTCGGAAGGCCAGGGCTCGAGGGGTTTCTCAATAGGTGACCCTCAACTTTTTGACTCGTCAATATCCACAAAGTCGCATCGGTCCGTTGGCGAGTGTGCAGACGCATGAGATTGTTCTTCCTAGAGTTGCAATCAGGTCTGTCTTATTCGCTCTATTTATTCGCGGAATTTCAATGCCGTCAGTCATCCATCACCACGACTCTTTAGGTGTTTTTCACGTAGGAGAGTCTAAAGTCCCAGAGGTGAGAGCGAATCCGAATTAAATTAAGGCCGCAAGTGGTACTCCCATCGGCTACTCTCCGTGAATGACCGTTGAGCCGTGACAAGGAGGAAATATGAACGGCAAGCCCTATAAAATTTCCGATAAATATACCGAAAACTCGGAATTTGTCGAGGCTGTAAAAACAAACAAGAAATTATGAAATTTTATCGAACCTTATCCCTACTACCACCGGATACACGGATAGTTCACACAGTAAATCTTTTCGTGCTTATCTCTGTTCCGCAGTGTCACAGGTAAAAATTTTTTTAAACAATATATATTTTATTACGACCGGTTTCAATACAGCAAGAAGATGATCAAACGCTGTATCAAAACCGGTATCATAAGAATATATATCTTGTGGTAGAGAAAATTATGTGAGATGGTAAAAAAACTGTACCTATTGGAAGGAATCATAGAAGGAAAGAAACCCAGAGGTAGTCATAACATATGAGAATTATAATAAATGCGAAGGTATGAAGAGGTAGGCAGGTAGTAAAGAGATAGTTTGGAGAGTTGCTACAAACCAATCTTTAGATCGATAACCTTGAATTTTACAGTAAATAAAATATTTCCCATCATTTAAGACAAAAATTAAATGAATCTACTTTTTAGAACCATTTAACAGTTCTTTGCGTACTTATGAATCATTAAAATTAGTGTTTATTTGTTCTAAATGTGAATATTACGCCAATAAACATATTTCGTCAACCTTTTGTACATCAATCTACCTTATAGAGATTTTTAGAGATGGAATACATGGCACTTTTTCTTTCATTAAGGTAGAATAATGTATTAAACAAATTAAAGATAAATAAAAAATAAAGATGATAAGTTTCCACCTCAAGCATTAGTAAAACAGCATTGCTCAAAGTGAAGTTCTTTTATCAAAAGTCTCCTTCAGTCGTCACTTATCAACGATGAAATCCCAAGTTTTGGAGAGGAATAGTATTATAAGTAATTTTATATTTAACTTTGTTAATTTGAAACAATACTAAATCCTTAAAAATACCTCAACTATTTCTCCGTTAAAAGTAGCACTGCGAAAAACTGTGTAACCTAGGATTTAACTGACTTTCATTTTTTTAATATATCGTTCCGGAATTTCTCGAGTTTCATAAAATTGTTATACAGTCGCCGTCGACAGCATGGTATGAGGAAATGGCGTCCTAAACTATAGAGTGATAATTTTTCGTCGAAATTAGTGGATTCATAGGATGCTAGGATCATATTGACTGATTCGTCGATATTGCTCAATTTTAAAATTTTCACAGTAATTCACATTTGAAAATTGTTTCGGTACTGGTGACGCCTAGAACAAACTAATATGGCACATACCTGTAAAAAAACTAATAAAAGAATGGGAACAGAAGGCAAGAACCCTTATCAGAGTAGTATCATTAGGTTGTTATGATCAACATAGCAGTGCAACGATGTCATTGAAGGATTTAGGTCTAGAGCCACTCTTTGATCGTAGGTCGAAATGTAGGTTAAATATATTTGTTTAAATTTTTGGCAGACTACTTCAATGAGGAGGTTAAAGACACGTTGCAAACCCCGTGACACTGCGGTAGATCAGATCACGCACGTCAAATCAGGCGGATGGATTGTAGAACCGATAGATTTAAAATGCCATTTTCCCCACGCACGATATGAGATGAAAATACACATGGCCACATGGTTAGTTAAGAAAGTTAGTGTGAACTCGATTGTCTCAGGCTTGACAGCGTGGAAATTCATCTTGACGATGAAGAAAATACCGTGTAGCTTTCCACAATTTTTGTTTCTTGGTGTAACTAATTTGACGTGACTAGTGACGCCTATGCGTTTAAAGTTGTTATACCAAGAAATAAAAATTTGTGGAAAGCTACATATATAGGCGACACAGTAATTTCTTCATTGTCAAAGGTAGTGTGCTTATATCTTGTAGCTATTTTGCATGCATGCTAATTATATATAATCTGACATTGTTTCTTCGTGATATGAATAATGTTTTTCCATGAATGTAAAGCATTCAAGTAGTTTCCTTCAGTGGGACCAATTTTTATCATTTCCATGAGGGAGTGCATGCATGGTGCTTGCCACAGGCTGCGGCCTGCATGGTAATGCGTAAAATTTTTGGTGATTAGACAGCGCCGATCGATCAACACCTCTCCCGTTCGAGGAATCGCCCAAATGGACGAACACGACACCCATGCCAGAGGCGGTACTCGAACCCGGATCCCTTTGAATTAGCCGGCGAGCGCTCTATGCCCACAACGGCCGGCGGAGCGCTTGCCCCTCGAGACCCGGGCGAGATATTCTCTGACACGCCATGCGCCACAATAGCAGAGTGCAATTTTGTGCGACCATCCATCGAACCTCATAATTTTCCACAACGAGGCTCGCTCGCACGCGACCGAAAGCACCCCCCACTCACCACTGTGATGTTCCATGAGATCCTGGTAGCCGGTTATGACGTCGGAGAGGGAAGATAACGCCATGCTGACGCGCGAAAAGGATTTCAACTGGACGGCGGAGGAACGGAGAGAGAGACGGGTGACGGTCGGTGACGGATCGGCTAGGGACAGGACGCAGCAGCGGTCCCGCAGGCTTCCCGGGTAGCGGCGGAATCTAAATAACACCTGGGGCACCCTCGCTCGCCACTCCCCGCCTGGAGTTGATATCTGCGACTCGGGAACGAGAAGGGGCAGAACCGCCGAGAGGGGAGGAGGAGGAGAGGAAGATCTCCGGACGGGGTGCCGAGCGATAAAGCAGGGCGCTGCCGCGGAGGGGATGGTCTTTATATACGCGACCGAACCATTTTCTTAGCTTGCCCGAGGTCGACACGCGGAGGGCTCTTTGGATTCCGAGGGCAAAGCGAGCGAAAAAAGGCGAGAGTGTGGGCTTGGGGGAGAGTGGGGAGGCAGGAGGGAGCTGGGGGGGGGGAGGGAGAGAGAGAGGGGGGGAGGAGGGAGGGAGGGAGGGAATGGAAATTCTGCTCGCCTAGTCACGGCGGCGCGGTCAAAGTGCCTTTCCGGGTCACGCTTTGCCGTGGGGTCAACCGCCCACGCTTGGCGGAGAGGTCACGCGGGCGGGCGGGCGGGGGTGTAATGTGCTTGCGTGTGTGTGTGTGTGTGTGTGGGCGTGCGGGAATTGGGATTACCTAATTCCATATTAATAACTCGGGACGGAAATTATGCGTGGGATGGAACGATAAAAAAAAAAAATGGAACAGCAATTCCCCGTACCATTCTGTTCCACCCCCACGTTTCATTTACATGTTTTTTAATCGTCGCGGGAATATCGAAACTTGGATGATGATGGGGTGTTACCGTGGATCTCCGCTGGAATTTTCAATCTCTCCGTCACGGGAAACTATGAAATCGTATAGGGAATAAGAAATGGAGCATCTAAAATAGTTCTTTCGTCTTTTCAAATTTGCTTTCCCCGATGAATTAGTTACAGCACATTCAAAACCTATACAAACGGTTTACGTACCGTCATTTGACAGGCTTGTAGAATCATTTTTCTTAGTCACGAATATCCTCTTCGTGATAATGCCGCTGAGAATAAAAAAAGTAGACGTCTAGGTGTTTGAAATGGGTCGAATAGAAGACTGGAAAAATAAGGATGCGCCAGTGGGAACCATTTTGGCAGAGCCAATTTCAATCTGAAGGTGTCGACCACCGCCATGTTTCTTCTGGATTCTCTGAGTGGATATTACGACGAATTGAAAAGAAGACTGGCGCAGCCCTGGTCGATTTGTCGAATTACAGGACTACATGCTGGGGTCTCTACAGAAAATATATACGGTGGCACGAACAATTTTATTTGTGGTCACCTTTTGATATTGTCACGTCTTCCAAAAAACATGTCGGGAATTGACGATCGGCATTAAAAGTTTATGCAGTTTGGTTCAGACTTAGAGGGAGATGAAGGGATAGGGGTTAAGAGATTAGATCATGAAATTCAGTGCGGGTGGAAAAATTTGGGAAAGATGAGTTCCTTAGCGTACTGTGCGACAGGGAGGTGAACTGAATGATGACGGACAGGATTCATGAGACATGCCTGCAAAAATGGCTGGAAACATGCCTGCAAACATGCCTGCAAACATGCCTGCAAACATGCCTGCAAACATGCCTGAAAACAAGTCTGCAAGCATGCCTGAAAACCTGCCTGAAACATACCTGAAAACATGCCTGCAAACATGCCTGCAAACATGTCTGCAAACATGCCTGCAGTGATTTACGGTTGAAAGACGTGGCCGATCACCAAAAACTCCAGAACGCTGCTGGAAGGAGAATTCTGAAGAGTGGACGACTGGAGTGACGAGTCTGGATAAATTTGGGAACGAGGATGGCACAAGAGGAACGGTTAATGTGGGACCTATAAGAAAAACGGTTCAAGAAAGTTGGCTGACGTGGATCGGACACAAAGAGAGAAGGAGCGAGGAGTATGTGGAAAAGACGGAGAGAGAGATAGGGGGGGATGGGATAAGGATGGAAATGGTGAGGGGAATAGGGGAAGGAGAGAGCGGAAGACCAAGACTTGAGAAGACAAGGTGGTCGAAAACATGAGAGACAAGAGTCTGGAGAAGAAAGGAAGAACAAGGAAAAGAGAGATACAAGCAGAAAAAGGATAAAAGAAGGAAACGCCTATCCCATCAACCATGGAAAAAAAGAGGCTAGCCAAAGAGGAAGAGGTCGCAGAAGACAGTAAAATCATGTCCCAAAATTTTCCGCTTCCACTCGTTAATGCGACCATGGTTTCATCCCGTTTTTTAGTTAACAAGGTCCCACGAAAACAATATTTCTTTGATGAAAAGTCTGATGAAGTTAAGGCACTGTATCATTCAACCTTCGACACAGAACTTTCAACATGTCACCAATCTTGCCATTTCCTCCATCCAAAGTGGTTTTTTAGGGAGTACATATTTGCAAATCGGAACCAAAGGCGAACTCAAGGGTGGGCGCGGAATTCTTGATTTTGACATGCTTTCTTTAACTCTTCTTCTCAGATCTTGAAACTTTAATTGAACTCATTTTCGAATTATATATATATATACACAAACATAGAAGATAATACATAGAAAGACAAACAAAAAGGACACTCACAGTATTGGGTCGTACGTTTCGGCAGGTGAA
>WURS02047097.1:0-11085 GCA_011762765.2 Rhinocypha anisoptera | reverse complement strand
CATCCGCCGCCGGCGTTTATTAGTCGTGACCCCAGGGATACGTTTCATCACTTCCGCACCCTAGCAAACAGAAATCCCTTTCATGGGGGAGAATGGGGGGGGGGAGTTTGGGGGACCCTTAAAACCTAACTTTCGGACCCCGACCCCCTAAGGAGGGAGGATGGAGAGGGGAATGGAAGGAGGAGATTTGGCCGCTGCACATATTCATATGCCTTAAGCACTTTGCCGATAACGACGTAAGCGGTAGCGAAAACGCAAATCACGATCGGTTTGGATAAGGGGATTTCGCACGCTCGCAGGTCAGGTCTTCGGAGGGGATCAGGTTTACATTACATGGTGTTCCTATGGGAAACTAGGTATCAAGTATTTACAGGGAGGGGGCTCCGATAAGTTTCAGTACTGATGGATTGGGGCGTATTCCCCATGGGATTTGCTCCGGATGATAAACTGCGAATTTCGACGTAGTGCTAAGACGTAATGGTGATGCCCCTGAACAGAATTCGACGTGTAACGGCCGTGAAGGGGAGGTTCTGGTGAAATGTTCCTTTTGCACGATACTTAAATGTTCTTTGTTCACAGATTTATATTTCCTTCCAGAGAGAGGCCTATCCTCAGCAGGAGCACGTATTAGAATCGATTAAGGGTTTTCAGAACGTCGCAACGAATACATTAAATAGCAAGGAAAAGAATTATTTTACTGGAGGCTTGTTAGAATCTATTTATTTCATAAAATATATGTTTGTTTAGATGGAAGGGTAGTTTGATGATCGATGATCTACCAGAAAATGTCTGTTTTTTGTTTATGAACTCATTAAAAAAAACATTGTACTCCACCCAACGATAGGCCACTTTTCAACTCCCCAAACTTTCAACACTCCATCATTATATGAAACATCTCTGTTCTTTTCGTACCTATACCATGATAACTCAACATTCTACTGTGAATTAAACCTATCACCACTGAGTATAACTTCCGTGCACCCTTCCTGCCTTATTCGGATTTTATGCAAAAATTTCCTCTTCTTCTGCCCTTATTATTTCTTCGTTTATTTTTTTACGTGCGCATTATGTGCATTGTAGGAATCTACACATTTAAACTATAAATCAGTACACGCACTCTTCATAAAGTTTTCCCTTGGAGGAAAGTCGTATATAGTAATTCCACTTTCTTTTTAGCCAAGGTTAATCCTCTTCTCCGAAAAAGTATAAAAAATATTTTAGAAAAAAGATATTACACTCTTACTTTAAAATACAAACGGCATATATTAGGAATATATTTTAAAACTACAAGTTTTTATCATTTTTGTGTGTTGTTTAAAGTCTGATTTAACTATTATGCACTTCATTCTTTGAGGAAGAGTATATAAGGATGAGAATGGAAATGTAGGAGGAAGTTAAGGCTCATAAGAGCCTCTTACAATATATTTCAACTAATGACACTCTTTTATATATATATGAACGGACGAAGCTGGTGGTTCCACCGAAAATTCTTCACCACTGTGAGTTTTTTCTTTCTGTGTCCTGTGTCTTTATACGTTCCACTAGTGTTCGAACCAATATATATATATATGTATATATATATATTTGTGTTATCTAAAGTCTGATTTAGCTACTAGGCTCTTCAGACCGGGAAGGAGGGGATACAAGGATGGGAATGGAAGGGTAGGAGGAATTTTAAGCTCATAAAAGCCTCTAAAAAATGTTTCAACTAGTGAAACTACTAGTTGTAAGTGTGAATGCATTAAACTATTATGTGATATATGTTAAAAAGAGGAAGATTTTTTAATGATTAATAAGCATTTATAGAAGAAGAATCGATTTTGGAATCAGCTGTGGAGATTATTAGCCAGTCAAATTGCTCATCTTGCATTGATATTGAAAGATAAATTATTGACAATCGTCGTAGTATCTGTTGTTTCTTTATCCACACTGATCTCCATACTTTTAAAATACTTGCTACTTGCAAATAAGGCGCTTCCCTCTATCATGAAGAATCGAACCACCTCCGGTTTAAAAAATTAAACTGTAAAAAGTTAATTTTTTATTTAACTTTTGAGGTTATTTTGAGTTATATTTTATTCACGGAAAGGGAGTGAATAAGAAGCGCCTGATGTCTAAAAATAATGAGCAGGTGAGAAAATAATTTTACTCATTCCACCTGACAGAATTATTGCTTTTTTTTGTCGGTTTTACTGTTCCTAATTTTCATGTTTAACAACCCCTAAGAAGCACATGTAATTTTTTTGTCATTGAAATTTTTCCTAGTAACTGGTTTCTCTCCATGTAAATGATGTCTAATATATGCATGTGGGATTGCATGCCTGGTGATGCCTCACTCACCCCCTGCCACACGCCATTGTGGTGGCTTACAGGGTATTACGTGGACGTATATGTCTAATGGAGAAAATGGAGGTACTAAAGTTGAAGAGAAGTCGTATTTCTATGCGATCCTAACATTTGCAACGACACTCAACAAAATCAAAAAGACAAACTTATATCGATGCAGTAGGGGTGCTTCTTTATCAGACCCTTGGATAGTCTATATGCCATTAGCCACAACCAAGATATTTATCAATGCAGAAAATAAGCAGGGAAATATTTTGGTAGGCGAAATGGTTTTGCAGAAAAAATTCGGCGTATAGAGAAGTAATCGTTCACCAATATTTAGCAGGTTCGAATTCGATTCCTACTCAAATGAGGTTTTTATTCTTCTTCTACTACTATTAAAGAATTAATATTTATAAAAAAGTATTGTATAGGAAAGTGATTCATTCAATGTAAATTACATCCCGATATGCTTGAAGAGGAAATGAAAATGGTGCTTTTTAAAATAAATTATGCAAAATAAACTCATCAAGTGGAAACAAAAGTAGCCAAATCTTACGGTTATCTTACCGGTTACCACATTACCGACCTATTCGAGGCATTCATTGCATTACATTCATTTATATCACATGAATTTTTACTCCCACACGACTGTTTAAATTCCTTAGGGAGCGAGATGAAGCAGCAGAAGTTGGATTGACCGACATGTAAAGGCGAGGCTGTCATCTCCCGCTGCGTACAGTCCCGCCAGTCCATTCGACACACCCTTCCCCTCTTGTGAGACGCACTTTTGTGCTCAATCACGCGTCCGCACGCCTGCTTTACGTCATTCGCCGAATAAACGCAAATCTCATCTGCCGTCGTGCCTCCCACTACTGCGTCTATCACGCGCGTTGGCAATTCACATTCACACTAATTCTTAGCGTCCCTCCCGGCGTTGTTTCGGGGAGAATGAAGACAGACTGCGAGCTATTTCTCGTGAAGTTCGCGACGAGTGAGGCAAGGAAACATTTCGGAGAGCGTAGATAGGAAGTCATGAACTCATCGGTCATTTTGCGAGGTGTAACGGACTCTTTAGTGCAGAGAGAGAGAGAGAACTGCGAGGAAAGACCTCTGGAGGAAACTGCGGATGAGAACTCAGCCGTAGCTAGTGCGTAGGGAAAATGCGGTGAACGCAGCAATACAAATTTTATGACAAAATTCAGTTTAAAAAAAGGATCTTGAAAACAGTAACAACACAGCAAGGAGTTTATAATGTATCCAAAGTCGTGTCGCTCAAAAAAATTAGTTTAATATTATATGATTCACAAAAAAAGAATATATCATACCAATGTGATAAACTATCCTGCGCTCAAAATGCTTCATACAATGACAGAATTTGGCATTTTAAAATGTTTACCATTCAACTACCCACTAATCTATTGACATAATTATGGACATTGAAATGGATTAAACTTTTAGTATTGAAAGTTCCACGCCAAATATTCGATGTATGGATGCAGAGAAACATTATTTGTGTTCAATGAGCTGGTATTCCTTAAATTTCTTACACCAAGAAGCATTTACTAAAAACTGAAAGTGTCCACAGGTTACGTGAATAACCACATACTACACAATCAACGACATTATTTAAGTAAAGCACGTTACTTAATTACCTATAACAATAAATACGGTCCAAGTCTGGGAATTCTGAACCTCACTGGGAATAATGCAAATAAATCTGAAATAAACCCAAAAAATGCTATCATAGATCGGATTGAACCTTTTAAATATATAAGATGTGATATTTTACATAACGAAAACCTTGGTATAAAACAAGAATACTTTTCAACGAATATGTGTAAAAGTAAAAAATCCAATAATCCCAAGGGAAAACACGATATGAAACATCGGTTCGTAGTGTTGGACAAGTGTGAATTATCTCCGTCAGAAAGTTCAGAAATTCTTGAGAAGGGTACAAAGCTGCACAAGTTTAAGTCCAATAAGAAAACCTGGAGAGATACCCTGTTGGGTACCATCAATCGCCAGATAACCCAAAGTTTCGGGTTCGAGTCCCGCCTAAGACATGGTTTCAGTTCTTCGAAATGAGTGTGTGAGGTACTAAACATTTTTTTTTCTTTAATGTTTAAGGTGTTAAATTATCTTAGCCGCCGTCGTGCCCAATAAACATAGCACTATTAGTGTCGGAAAAAGAATGAAACAATAGAAAGTGATTGGGAGTAAAACCTACTACTGTGGCTGAAGCAGCAGAGCACAAGGAGAATGGAAAAACCGTGTTTCCTTTTAGAACACCAATTCCGAGATTATTAAAGTTTTCATTAGATTACTTCTACTTCTAAGGATTACTCTGAAAACCGCCGCAAGGGCGTGTGGCAGGGAGTGATCCAGCACCAAATATCCACATTCCCTCCCAAATTCAAATGTTTAGAGACACATTGCACTCAGAATGAAGCAACCAGCATGCAAAATAAAATAGTAGAACATTATCCACAAAATGTGGGAAATTGTTACAATTCTCACTATAAACATGCATGAAAACAACTACAAATGCCGTCTCAATATGCAGGGTCCAAACGGGAGCTCTTCTTCTTCTAAATTATCAACATACTTTCACGCATGACTAACTTCTTTACCCGTGACAATGGAGTGGTTTCGCGACCCTAATGGGGCTGGGGGGATGTAAGGAGGAAGGGCCCTTTCTTGCGGGCGGATAGTTGGAGGGTGGGGATTAAGTGAGGGGCAGGGAGATAAGGGGGGTCACGCAATCAGTGCTAATGGCTTTTTTTTAGAAAGTTTCTCAATCGGGACGGGTGAATTTTAGCCCAACGGGCGAAACCGTTGGGAATTTTGAATGCGGTGAACGAGCAAATTACGATTATTACTTCCTTATTATTAGATTACGAACCAATGGGTAAGACAAACGTAGGAAAACTGAGGCCACGAAGGTAAAGTCGGATCAGAATTTTAAGGCCTAATCATGGAATACCAGAAGGAGATGTACAATCTCTCGGACACGGAAGCGGAAAACGTAGACAGTAATCCGGCACGGAGGTTGACGCCTAAGCGAGTGGTCAGGTGAATGGAGGTACGTTGGAAAATGGATGAGGAGAATCGGAAAGGGAGGGAGGGGTGTTTTTTCCGGCGGGGGGGGGGAATAAAAAAATGGGGGTAGAAAGGACAGAGGGAAGAGGTGGATCGTGGACGAGGGACGGAAAACTAAAGTTTAATCCGGCAACGAACTACATCGGGTTTGGCTGGGGAGAGGTTTTTTAAAATTCAGATTTCATTTGAAATTCCTACTATCGTGAGTTGCATCCTAATGTATGGTGATGTAAAACTAATATTTATGTGCACGATAAAATTAATTCAACATGAAAGATAGTTTCACAGTAACACTATGAATAAGATATCACATTTAAGTAATTACATTTGCATGCACTGGACATTACAAAACAATTTTACCAGTCTACGTTACCAAGAGTGTGCATGGCATTCCCGTTTATAGGACAATCCTTAACTTAACGACCCAATTTCGGTATGATGGTATTACCAGTACTTTAAACATAATTTTTTCTTAGAAATATTGCGGTAATAGCCTGGGAATCGAGATCTCTGGGTTTATTTATGTTACTTCCACTTTTTTTATCATTTATTTTATTACACGTCTACAATATATTTTTGTTACGGATCAGGACGTACAGCATGATCGCCAACGGAATTACTGTACCGCAGAATCAAACTAGCGTTATAAGCGACTTCTCATGCGATTTTCGCCTAAGAGTGTGGCGTCTGGAGCGAGAGTCGCATGAGAGGAGAAACAAAAATGAGCACGGAGAGATGGGGAGAGAAAACTTTCGGGGTGACTCGAGTTTCGTAGAAGGTCGGGATCTTACGGCCCAAGGGCCGGATGGAACCCTCCAGAGCTTTAATTCCTCTTGCGAAATGTGCAGCAAAATGGCCGCCCTGGGCGATAAATGCTTTTACAAGCCTCTCAAAGCACATTCCTCCCGAGTCGCATTTGGTCCGCCAAGTGAGATGAATTTAGACCCGCGGACCTCTTACGTTGGGGGGGGTTCGTTGACCTTGTCTCGTCGCGTCGAATATGAGGCTCCTGGCCGAACAGTTCCTTCGCTTTTGTGCCCAACCTTTTATTCCGAAGCAACCTGAAGCAAACGGGTGATAACGCAGGGGAAATACGTCCTCTAGTCCCTCGTGATCGTCGGCACGGTCGAAATGAAATCTTTATCTTCCGTTCCTTCCATATAATTTTGTTTACGATATTTCATCTTATAAAACGAAATAATAACATTCAAGAAGATATTTACAGTTCTCGGTTGTAAGGAAGCAATACGGTCACAGAAAGCAACCTAAATTTAATAAATCCACTAATAGTGCCGCTTTTATTTAGTAATATCTTTGGTTTCTTCCTTCTTCCTCTAACATCTAAGGTTATCAGATGAAGAAGTGGGAAAACCTCTTTGCCATACTGGAATTGAAAAATCAACCCCACAACAACGAATATTTGAAAAGTTTTCATTTATTCTTCAAGGATGTAACTCTTGTGTCACACTCTCTTGGTAAACCCTGCACACCTCCCTCCCCAGGTCACACAGAACCGATACAGAGTAGCATGTGGATGTAATCCAAGGAAAATAATTCTATAGTGGCCAATTTCTCCGTGACCCCATAGATGCAAAGACAGGGGAGGTAAGGAAAAAAGTTTTAAAGTCCGAATCCCCTGGAGTTTTCAATGAAATAAAAGCATTTATAAAACATTTATCACCGTACTGCCATTCAACTCATCACTTTTCTTATTTGATATACTTGCAAGTTTTCAGGAAAGTCTTGTGAAATGACATTTATGGTCTTTGGCGCACAAAGCAAAACGGAAGATTTGCTTTTGCAGGATTCTTTCAATTTTTAGTTTCTATATTAAAAAATAAAAGCATCATGCGAAATGTCACAGATTCAGGATGGATAGCACACTGGCATTCCATAGAGCATTCTTTTCTACAACGATAGAACAAACCGTCTTCCAAAGCGGTCTGAGCCTAATTTAGGAAATTAATGGCCTAAGTGGGCAGAGATTTGGACAATTGAAGGAGGACCCCGAATTGAAATCCAACAGTAACCAACAAAAAACCTAAATTGAGTCATTTAGCTACACTATATTTCTCAAAGGGCAAGGAACTAGCTCCCTTTCCCTAAAGTGTGAATTTAATATTTCCAAGGGCTATACTCTTGATTAGCTCTATCCCCACAAGCTAAAACCTTCGGGTAGATTTCTGAGTTATTACTTCAATTGTTCCTTAATACAGTGGATAAGATATATTGTGTTATCTACATCAACTTCCGCTAATTATCCTGCAAGCCGCCGTATTGACGTGTGGCAGGGTATGAGTCAACATCAGGTATGTATTCCCACATGTACTTATTAAAAATTACTCACTTCGTTACGAACATGATACAAGCACTCTAAGACTACAAATAACTAGGAAGCAATATTGAATCAAATTTGGAACAACATTGGTAAATATGGAATCATGACATAAACAAATGTATTGATGAATCCCAAGTAAATCTTTTAATGAATTGGACATGAAAATATTTCTAAGAATGTATCCTTCGGCACATAGGGGGAGTTCGCTATAAAAAATAAGGTGATGGAAAATAATTTTGAGTTATAAAGCATGACTAAAGAGAAAGATAAGGGAAAAGGTGTGGAAAGCCACTTAAGAGCAAAGAAGGTTAACCAAAATAACAAATAAAAACAGATCAATAGAATTAGGTTTTAGCAAACCTACAGGAGACTCTTTGACTTCAAGAGTAACTGCTTTCAAAACAAAAATATCCATAAGTAAACATGGATACCTAGCACTATACTGTTATTTTCAAAACATAAATGACCATGTACTAATTGTTGAGGAATACAAATCGAGTATACTCGATGTGTACAGCATAGGAAAGGCACACGATTATTTAATGTTACTGAACTTTTCAGAACACTGTAGAAAACAAGATTTTTCAGATTGTAAAAAAAGGTCGATAAACAGTAATACAGAAAGCACAGATTTCAGAAGTGTAGAAAGATCATTGATCCTGAATGGAGAAACAAAGGATATAAAATGATGTCAAGATGCATAATCTCAAGAAGACAATTTCACATTAGATGCAGAATAAATAAATAGGAAATTGAGCAACAATGTAGATACGAGAAAGATCACTGAAAACGTATGTCAAAAACAAACGGCAGAAACATATATAGTAGTAGTAGTATTTTTGTTTATAGGGTGCTTTGACGGCTATGGTCATTTCGAACCTCTTCAATACATAGAAAAACCCATCTGGACAAACACAACATCCATGTCCTGGGCGGGATTCGAACCCGCGGCCTTTGGGTTATCCGGCGAGCACGCTACCCACCAGGCTGACCCGGTCGGCTGAAACATATGTCAAACGGATACAAAACAGAAACAAGTAAAAATAAAATAATGTACAGTGAATTGTAAATCGGGAATACTTATAGCCACAAAGTATAAAAATGTGATAATCTGCTACTTAAAAATTACAAATAAATATCACCACTCCATGATGATGAAGGATAATCTACCGGTTAAGGTAGGGTTTTGATGAGCATTAGCTTAGGTTGGCCGCACAACATCTAACCATAATCCCTCTTCAAATCAGTATACTTCTTATCCTCTATCATTCTGTCAAAAATCCCTATTCCCTTCCTACCCCTACCACGCTTACCCAACATTCTACCCTCTAATAAAACCTTCAACAACAACATTGAATCTCTTGACTACACCTTCCATCCAACTTTCCTGTGTTTTTTTGGATCTCTCGCAGCAAACGCCTTCCCTCCCCTATCATTCTCAAAGCTTCTTCGTTCGTTTTCCTATATGTCCACTTCAACTTCTCCATCCATCGCCAAACCCACATCTCAAAAGCCTGCAATCCATGCTCATCATCCTTCCTCGTGAACCAGGTTATGGATCCATATAGTTCTACGCTCCATATTAGAGATTATACAAATATTTTCTTCAAATATTTATTTACGGTCCCTCTCATTATCTCCTTCCTTTTCCCTAAGGCCTCTTTTTCTAATACAATTCTTCGTCTAATATCCGTGACACTACGTCCAATTTCCTCGATGATGCTTCCCAAATAAGTGAACTCTTCTACTTGATCCAACTTATTCCTTTCTAGCTTGATATTCAGCCTAGCCTTCCTACTTCTCGAAAATCTCATTATTTTCGTTTTCTTAACGTTAATTTATATCCCAAACCTCTGACACTGGTCCCGTAAAGCATTCAACAAGGTCTGCAGTCCCATGGTTGAATCACTAACTATGGCTTGGTCGTCGGCGAATCTGAATGACTTAACGAATTCCCCACCAACTTTTACTCCATTCCCAACAGTCTCCCATGCCTTTTTTACTATCTCCTCCGAATACATATTAAAAAGAACAGGGGACAACGGAAACCGTTACCTTACTCCCCTACCTAACTGCGCCCATCCAGACTCCCCGTCTGCCACCCTTACAAGGTTTCGGATGAGACGATTATCCTTACAATACATTTAGATTTTTTACAACACTTCCATTAGCTTAGGGCACTCTACTTTATCGAATGTTTTTTCAAACTCTACAAAACAGGCAAAAACATCCTTATTATATTCTATATTCCGTTCTACAAATGAACCCATTACAGCTATCGCATACGAGTCCCTCTACTTCTTCTAACACCGAACTGATCTTCACCTAGGTATTCTTCTGCCCTGCTCTCTAGTTTTTTCTGATTATTCTTAGAGCTACCTTCGCTGCATGCAGGATCAAACTAATTGTCCTTTAGTCCTCATACTCAGCAGCTTTCTTTTTCTTTGCTATTGGAATTAATATCGACCTAACGAAATCTTCCGGCCAAATTACCTCATCGTAAATTTCTCTAATTAGCTTATAAAACTTCTTCCTTCCTACTTTTCCTAAACCTTTGAGTAATTCTACTAGTACATTATCCACCCTCACTACCTTATTCTTCTTCATGTCCCGCAATGCCCTTTCGATCTTGCTATCTAATATTTCTGGGCCCAAGCTATCCTCCTCTACTTCCCGTTCACTTTCTAAATATAAGTTCAAGTTCTATTCTTCTTACCATAGAGTTCTTCCACGTACTCCTTCCTTCTTTACCGAATATCTTCCTGTTCTATTAATATCTTGCCTTAGTTATCTTTTAAAGTAAGGGATCTTGTTCCCTCTTCTATTTCCCGTTGAGACTTTTACTTTCCCGTATCATAGGCCCATTTCTCCCTACTTCACTAACTTCTCCATGCACTTGCGAAGGGAGCGTGTGCTTTCCACCACGCCCCCTTCGCCTTATTCGTCTCTCTCCACAATTTATTATTTTCATCTCGGTATTTACGTCTCCCGTCCTCCGTATTAGTGTTTTTTCACTTTCTACGCTCTGCCATCTTCCTTATCATCTCCTCCTTAACCCATGGCCTTTTTAATTCTCTTCCGGTTGACTCTTACTATAACTTTTCCTGCAGCTCTTGTTATTCCGTCTTTGAGAACTTTCCACCTTTGATCCTTTCCACCTACCCTCTCTTAGAAATCTATCTACTGTTTCCTAATACTCTTTCTTCTTTGCTCCTGTTAATGCTTCTAGATTCCATTTTTTAGTTTTCTACCCTTTACAATCCTCTTGAATCTTACCAGACACTTCATCATGACCAGATTGTGGTCTGAGTCCGCATCAG
>WURS02047086.1:0-11085 GCA_011762765.2 Rhinocypha anisoptera | reverse complement strand
GAGGGGGGGGGTGGGCTGTGGGTGGGGGGGGGGGGAGGGGAGGGTGGGGCGTGGGGGGGGGGGGGTGGGGGGGGGGGGGGGGGGGGGGGGGGGGGGGGGGGGGGGGGGGGGGGGGGTGGTTTAGGAAGGTGTGGTGGTGGTGGAGGAGGGGTGGAGGGAAGAAGGTAGCCACGGGAATTTCGCATAGAATGGCCGCGGGTGGGCATCACGTAAACCTAAAGAAACATTTAGTGCAGGGCCAAGTACCTTAGTTCTAGGGTCCTTCAAAAAACCACCTCAAATTGTTAGAGTATCTTATGATAACTTTCGACGTGTGAGGGGTTTAAATTTTGAGTATTTGTACGTAAGGTGGAAGATTTTATGGCTTAATTTCTTAAAAAAAACTGATATTACTTACACTGACGTCTTATTTCCCAACCACACTCGTGGAAACAGCTTTATAGCGCTATTACCATGTCTCCGCCTAATCATGATGTAATCTAAATGGTATCTCTCGGAATTTTTCCAAGTGTACTCGCTTCGTCCTCGTGTCGTGTTTGGATTGCGTTCTTTATCACCAAAGACACTCTATTCCGGAGAAAGTGATGACGGAGATATGCGAGGAACACAGAACGATGAGTTTATTACCGCGTTCCTCAAAGACACAAACACGAATAATCAAACGGAGGATGGAAAGAAAAAATCGAAGAAAAGCTGTCGGAGAACCAGTTACGATTTAAAAAGAATAGAGGAACGAAGATGGTCATAATCAGGTTAAGAATACCAGTAGAAAGAAATGACACATGTAAAAAAAATCGTAGAATTCGTGGACTTGGAAAAGAATTTGATGGCGTTGAATGGAGAAACTATCCATTGCTTACGACGACATATCAAGTCTACCAGAATCAATTCACGAAAAAATGGAAGAAAAAAATAAGCTAGAATAAATAAAGGAGTCAGGCAAGGGTGTAAGTTCTCGTCAAGACTGTTCAATATGTATTTGGAAGAGGCAATAAGGGAACTAGAGAAAAAGGGCATCAGAGGAATCAAAGGGAACGGAGGAGAAGAAGGCAACATGTCACGTTTCGCGGATGACATAACAGTCATGGCAGAGAAACGTGAGGCCCTACTTATTACCTTGAAAACAATGGAACAAGTACCGAAATAGTACAATATGTGAGAATGAATAGGAAGAATAGCAAGGTAGGGAATATGGGAAAGAGAGAAACTGATTGTAGACATCGTGCCAAAAGGAGAGAAATTATAGCAAGTAACCTACCTGGGAAGCAGGATTACATGTAAAGGAAGAAGTTATAAGGATATCAAGTGTAGATTAGCTTAAGCTAAGAAAGCATTCATGGTGAAGAGGCAATTGCTACGCTCAAGGATATTTATCACTCCAAACAAGGAAGCAATCTGTGAAAACATTCGTATGGAGCATGGCGCTATATGGATAAGATACTTGGACCAGTGGAAAAGCAGACCAGAGAAGAACATAAGTATCTGAAACATGGTGCTGGAGGAGGATGCTGAAGATGAAGTTGACGGTTAAAGTAAGGAATACGGAATTATGTATAAGAGTGGCAGAAAATGAGTCAATTTGGAGTACGATAAGAAAAAGAAGTGCAATGTTAACCGTACACACGCTGGGGCATAATTAATTCGCGAAGAACATGATAGTAGGAAAAATAGAAGGGAAGATCCAGAGAGCAAGGTCGAAGGACAAACAAGAGGGCAAATTATAAGAGACGGAATAAGAAATAACTACCAAGGGGTTTAAGTTCATCGTACTACTTCCTTTTACTTACTTTGAATTTTGAGCAACATTTTATGATCACAATAAATTTTGACTTATATCTACCTTCGAAAGTTGTATGAATAGATTCTGCTACTGAATTTCGTATTTTAGATCACGACGTATTGCAGTGGACCCCACCTTGAATCTATTTTACGTCAGCGCCAATTCGTGTCTACGGTTGTTTCTCCATTAGTTTTGCTGGTTATGAAATCTGTTCTTCTGAGTAACTCTGTTGTTTTGCCACCGTGATATTTTTTCGTTCACTCTCTCCGTTTCCTTCACTACTGGTACATTCCAATCTCACCTTTGGCATGGCATTGAATGACGTTTGTGGAATGCAATTTTTTGTCTAAAAATCTTCCGCTCACCGTCGTGTTCCCCGCCACCAATTCGCCCCCTGATTTTCCGATGCGGAGTCTCCACGCATCGCCGTCCGCTCCCTTCTCGCCTTCCCCTCTCCCCCTCCCCCCGGCAACGGGAGATATCTACGCTGGACCTCCTGTTGTTCCCGCCAACAGCACTCCTAACCTCCACCCCACAACGCCCAACCTCCAAAAATACAGGAAAAGTAATTTAAAAGATTTAATTTCTTTAATAGAAATATGAAAAAATGTGCGAAACGAAAAATGTAATACAATTATTAATGTAGACCGCATTTATTGGCGTTAAAAGATTCTGTTAGAATTATTCAGGTTTACAATATGGTATTTTTGTCTGATTTTTAATATTAAAGCGGAGGAAAGTGGAAACAGTATACATTTTACTAGCTAACGACATTTTTTTGCTGAAAAATGAAAGAACTTAGGAAATACTGACTGTAGATAAAATTTAAAAAACAGAACGGTACTCTATGTAAATAAACAAATAAGTATTCATATGCTATACACGTACAATCAATAGATTAGCCGTAAATTGACATGAAACTTAGTGTATTGTAAGCTTATATATTTACAATAAAAATTCTTTTACGCAAAATAAATAGAAATTAATAATTGCACTAAATTTTTCGTTTCGCATATTTGTTTCATACTTTTATTAAAAAATTAAATCTTTGAAATTACTTTTCCTGTATTGTTTGAATTTAAATAAAAAAAAATTACGTCAGTATCTTTTAAATCAAAGTTTGAAATTTTGAAAAATTAAAGTACCATTTTACCCCACTGTGCGCCGCTTGCGTTCCCGCTAACCTCGGCCTCTCGTGGTCACGATCTCTGTCTCGCGATCAAGGCCACGGGTGACCTCTCCTCTCTTAGGTCAGTCAAATAACGGAAAAAAGGTCGATTTTGGGCAAAAATGTCATCAGCAGTTTCTCAACGGAAATTTCAATGGTGAGGTTAGTGGATGTTAAAAAACTAAAAAGAATCCAAATCTGGGCATGCGTTTGTTTATAATCGTCGTTTAATTGCAAAAATTAGCCATTTTTGATATTTTGTTGTATAGCAAGGTAAGTTTCAGTTTTAGCGGAAAGGTCAGAACAAACAAGTTTCAGATATTAAAAATATTTACAAAATGAGTGGTCGCAAGTGAAGACTGGTTTATTAGTTATTTTTAAAATAGCAAAAAACATTAAATGAGCCATTGTTTACACAATCATTATTCATTAAGGCAGAGATTTTAAATCATGGGATATTATAGCTTCCGACACATTTAAACGCGGAGCTAAAATCTGGCTCTTTAGGTTAATATGTTTTTGAGATATTGCAATTATTTATCCCGAAAATATTCTTTTCATTAATGTTCACCGTTGGTTTTTGAGGCACGCCAGAAGTGTGATTAAGAATGAAATTTGTTCGATAAGAGCGGTTTTTACTATTTGTTTATCCTGAAATAGTCTTATTTACTGAATTATAATTATTCTTACTTACAAATTGACTTAGAGAAAAATAGTACAAAAAGTGGGTTTGGAAATGATGTACTTTTATACAAAAAACAGTCTCTCGGATTTAAATATATTTGTCTAAACATTATAACTTAAAAATTTCCAAAGCGATAGCAGCTTTGGGGAAGAGAGCTCAATCATTTTTACAATAGTTATTCTAATTGTTTGTAAGCAAAAATTACATGATTTTTAAAAATCGCTTTCTGCACTATTTTTCTTCCTTTATTTCCCGACATTACTGCGTCGAAATGGTCGTAGTGACCGAGTGGATGCTCAACTGCTCAACGGGTGGGAGTTCCGGGTTCGAATCTCGCTTCACCTCTCTGGACACACTTCCAGCCACAAACCCAAGATTAGTGGAAAAGTACATTATTCTGTTGAATATAACACAGTAAGAAATAAAGAGTAAAGTTAATTAGTCTGTTGTGGATGTTATAGACATGTTGTAAAATTATCCATGGCAAATAATGATAGTCGTGGATATAAAAAACTTCTACGAAGTGAAGTCCGACGTAGTGAACCTTGTTTCGCTGTAAACATCCACGAAGTTAAGCCCGATTGCCAGAGAGTGATTTGCTTGGGTACCTGGTCCACCTGGGAAATCACCGACAGCGCAGGAGGGAAGGAACTCGGCCCCCCTTTCATATTATTCTGGCATGCGAATTTTATCACGCCCTGTTAGACTTAGTACTGCGTGAGCTTTCTATCCTATCCTGCGAAACCTTACTCAGGGTTGTACACTGCGTTCTCTTTGCTGTGTTGAGTTCCGACAAAAATCAGGTAAATTCCACCAGCATTAATGTTTCCTTTTTCTTGTCTCCCCCGTATTCCTAATAATCCATTCCTTTCTCGCTATGTTATATTTCTTTTTTATCTTTTTGCGCCTTATTCGCACTGACTTTTAATGCGTCCTCCACTTTATTCATCTCGTATCTAATGGTACATCAGGTGTTTGCGGTAAACGAAACAACTTCTCTTCAAGTATTCAGGTTGATGAATTTTAAATAACTTGTCTGATGAGTGGTTAAACTACTAGAAGTTATTTAAGGGGAATGATGTTCCGGCAGCTTGAATCTTTCTTCAAAATAAATCCCGTGAACGCACGCGAGATGGGTGAAATATTTTATATAGACGCGGAAGTATCGAGGGAAATTGGTTCGGGACGGCGATTAATATCATATCTCAACTCGTAACGGGGAGGGGAGGGGGGTGGGGGGGAGAAGAGGGGCGATCAATCACCCTCCCTTCTCCGAGGGGGGAAGGTTCGATTCCTCGGGTGGAGTGCCGCACGTGGGTCGAATCACGCCTCTCTCTTTCTCTCTCTCTCTCAAGCGTGATTGATAACGTCACGTGGGGGTTAATAACACGCGGAAACGGAAGGAATATTGTTCTCTCTCTCTCTGTCTCTTTATCTTTCCTCGGCCACCGTGCTCCTCCCCCCCCTCCTTCCCCGGGGTTATCAGCCCCCCCCCCCCCTTCTCTGCCTCTCTCTCACGGATTTAAATAAATTAATTGCAGGTCGCTCACTCCGAAGCCAACAAGTCTCCCTCTTCCCCCCCACCCCCACCCACCCACTCCCCCCCTTCTCCTCTCCCCATCCCCCTGCACCAGCAGTCAAGTCACCGGCGATGATGCTCTGTCGTTCTCTCTCTCTCTCGCTCCCTTCTCGCGCGCCATCCGTCCGCGGACGTGCGCCTGTCTTTCGTCTTTTCTGTGCTATCACACATCGGTGGGGGAGGGAATAGAATGGAAGAAATTTGTTTAATATGTTCTGCGGTTTCTGTGTCACTTGAGAACAAATGATATGCCCCAACAGGCCAAATAACAGAGCACAGCGCCCAAAAGGGAAAGGGTACACAAATTTGTATCCATGCATACATGTGCACGTACTTGCATGAAAAATCAGCTTTTACATTATAAGACGAACGCTCACACGCACTCATATACGTACACACATAAAACAGGAACAGTTAAAAGTATTCACATTAAAAAAAAATATTTTGTAGTACCTTACCCCTTCGTCTGTCTTGAAGATATATATACACAGATGGCAAGTATATCTTTTACAATATAACATATTCAAGTAGTGTTATTAATTTATTGTCTCAGGCGTAACTTTATGGAATTTAAGATTATCGGTATCAGGCTGGACATAGTGGAAGGGATCCATAATGAATAAAGATATGCACTTTTCCACAAAATAATATTCCTATTTTGTAGAAAAGTGCATACTTTTATTCTTTATGGAATTTGCTCAGCATATTGGAGTTATTTGAAACACTTGGTAATTCCACGCAAATTTAATTTAAAAAAATACGACCCGGGTTTCGACAGGGCTGTCATCATCAGGTGATGATGACCGCCCAGTCGTATTTTTAAAAATTAAATTTGTGTGGAATTACCAAGTGTTTCTCTTACTCCAATAATGTTATTAAGTCAAAACAAGATTAAGTGACATTGGAATCTCTTACTGACTATGATGTAAATGAATAAAGCATTGCGTTTGACCTATTTTTCCAGAAGGTACTCTTAGTGATTTTAGCTTGAAAGTATTGAATTTGGGAATCGTGCTCGCCGGCTATTTTTTTGTAGGTGGTGTGGGGAATGCATTTACGCACTCCCAGGGAAGACAGCCCTGGGGAGTGTGTGGGACTCGGCCGGGGATTTAATTCGGTCCATACCCACACTAAAACCCACACCACCTGATTACGCCTGTTGCTGGAAGGCGGCAACCATCTGCAAGCCGACGTCATCCGGCCAACAGCCAACACCGGTCCTCTCAACTACCGTTCCGCTTTGGGTGCTCTTGTTGAATACATTTATGGAAATCATCAACCCAAAGGTCGCGGGTTCGAGTCCCGCCCAGGGCATGGTTGTTGTGTTTGTCTAGAATTTTTTTTTCTATGAGTTGAAGAGGTGCGAAAACCATAGCCGTCGAAGCATCCTATAAACAGAAACTACTAGTATTGATTGCCCTGACATGTTTCTCTGATGGCGGTATTTGAGTTTCATAATGTAACAGTTGAGATCAGAATTGACTTATGGTATGTGTTTGTCCCATGGTGGGGGAGGGGGGTGGGGGTAGGTACGACATCAAAGGATTTAGCCTGGTTAGACGACTGAATTTTAATGAGGGTCAAGCGGAAAACGGATTATGGATGTAAGAGGGTTTTCTTTTACATGAAAACGTTGAAAATGCAACCTCATAAGAGGCATTTTATTCTGTGGGCTGGACAGTGCCATAGAAGTTGATCAAGGTATGACCCAATGCGAACATTCCTGCGGATCAGAGATAAAACATAAGCGTATTGGGCGTTGATTTTTTACGCTAAGCTTTTTGGTTAAGCCATATTAAACAATGCAGCAGTACACATAAATATGTAGGTTTTGCTTTGTTTGGGCAGTAATCCTCAATGAATTTTAATGCAGCGGTAGTTTAATGACGGGAAGATAAGTCAAGTCACAAGTTTTTTGGTGAATAGTGTTCTGAATACTATGTTTCATAATTTAAGGATGTATTGGCTATAAGTTGAAATAATGACAAATCGATGAAACTTTGGTTGGACCTTCTACTTAATAAGAGTAACCAACCTGCCAAATTTCAAAACGATTCAGAATATCTTTCGAAATATATCTAAGTTTGTAGTTAACATGCACTCTTATGGGAAATAGAATGATGGTTTTTTTAAAATAACTCTTATATTTCCATCTTTTGTGGAAATATAAGAGTTATTTAAAAAAAACCATCATTCTATCATGGATTTCCACCAAGTGACGGCCTCCACAGTGAACATTGTCTTATGGGAAATGGCTGAATTGATGTGATTCTACAATTTAAGGGGAAAATTAAACATATAACTAAAAATGAGAAACCATTGAAACATTTAAGGGAAATAAATAATTGTGTTATAAATTGATCAATCCCAATAAAACCAATCAATCAGAAAATTGCAGCTACTCCACGCACACACAAAATATTTATAAAAAATTGCAGCTACTCCACGCTTTTCTTCAATTGCAAGGCATAAACGTGGTAAAGTCGCACTCATTTTGACTTTGTGATATCCTTTGTTGTTATACATTCTCAGTTCTTTCCAAAAGTAATGCTTGTCACTTGACATTTCTTTTCAATTAATAATAAGTAAATATATTTTATTGTTAATAGCTATAACGACGAATTTTTATTTCCATTCGAAAAAACTGACGCGTTAGCGTCCACCTTCATAGTGCAGTGCTGACAACGTATGAATATATGCGACGTTGCCAGAATGTATGGCATTAGAAACCTATTTGTTTTTCCTTTATGATTATAATATAAGTAATTTAAACAGTATAAATGTTTCCGATAAACATATTAGTTAGTTTAAAGAAAGAATCACAAAAAAACAAATAAATGTTCGAACTGAACAATTTTCGATATTTCAAATGCATAGGTTGGTCACGAAAGTCAAAAATGGGTCCCTCGAGCTTAAAATTTATGTAAATATCGAATCCATCTGCCTAAAAATTACATAAAGTACTATTAACAGCCAACTAAAATTAATTTGATTCAGTTGCTCTTCGTAAATATAGCAAAAACCCCGATAACTGCTTGATGTCGAATTAGCAACTTTTGACTAGGGTTGTATAGCCAGTTTATCCTTATGCCGAAGCAGGTGTCCATCTATGCCACGCGGACGATGGAAAGATGGCTCTCTCTCTCACTCGGATGGCGGCGGCAATAGTTCCCCGCTGTTCAAATGCGAATGAATGGAGCGACTGTGTGATGCCACGACCGAGAGGAGTTGATTCACATCCTTGACCATTCGAAGTATAATGTCTGTTGCCGTTTCATTGCACACAAGTGGGAAGGCTCATTGAAGAGGGGTGTGTTCGCATTTCCTTCTCTTGTAATCCCTTCCAGTACACTTTTCACCGACCAACACGCCTCGATATATATACCCCATTAGTTTCTCTCGTATTGCAAGTACCATCATCATAATATCCAAAATCATGGCTTTTCGATCTACCTCTTCATTCACAAGAGTGAGTAAATTTTATCAAATTAATGAGGCATAACTAGTCCAATACGGTTTACAGACCCCCTTATTGTTCATTCATGCTAAGTTTGCCGTCCGAAGATTGGTTTATCTATGATAGATCTCCAAGCTATCCTGCCAGCTAGAGATGGCCGATTTCAAGGAAGGAATCGATTGGAATCTTATTGTGAGAATCGATTCGCTCGACAAATCGGGTCCACTGAATCGATTTTAATTGCACCATGTGGATCGAATCGAATCGGAATCGTAATTGAATCGTAATATTAACTGAATCGGAATCATAACTGAATGGGAATCGTAACTGAATGAGCATTGTAATTGAATCGGAATCGTAACTGAATCGGAATCGTAACTGAATCGGAATCATAACTGAATCGGAATAATAACTGAATCGGAATCGTAAATGAATTGGAATCGTGACTGAATCGGCATCGTGACTGAATTGGTATCATAAGTGAATCGGAACTAAATCGAATCGGAAACGACACGATACGAATCAGATCAAAATAATCGATTCAAAAGAATCGGGAATCGTATTAAATAATCAATTTCCTAGTGAATCGAATCGGAGTTGCCCATCTCTACTGCCAACCTCTTCGTAGCCTCGCAGCTGCTCCTATCCCTAGTATTCTCCATTATTCTGTTTCTCATTCGCCATCCATATATTCATGTATCATACATTATAGCCAACAAATATATCTTTTAGTCGTAAATAGTCTCCATGTTCTCCCTCCGTCCTCGTTATCAGGCCTTGTATCAAAGCCTTCGACATTCCACTATGTGCCAACATTTGCATACCTCCCATTTTCCGTTCCTTCGCCTTCATTAGAGTGGCAGCCCCGTAGCAACTTCCCACCCTGTCCTTCCATCCCACACCACTTCGTTTTTCCTCCTCTCCGTCCACTTCATCTTTCCCATCCATTATCCACACACAAACTCAATTCTCAAAAGACTTTAATGTATGCTCACCTCCTTCCATCAGTGACCAACTTTAGAGACCATACAAGGTTTTAAAACAAAGTTTTTGATAATATCATATTTGCTTTTCACTCAAAGTGATTAAATCCCCTCCCTTCGAAAAAACTTCTTTTGGTTCTAAAATCACAATGTCTTCCTCTCGTCCCCCTCCTAGGTCTAAAATACTTTTTTAATGGAGTGGCGTTTGTTTTTCGTACTACCTAATGGCCTCACATTTAATAACTATTTATTTTGCTATTTCTACTCAACCATTTAACTCGGTAAGTCGGTTGGGGAATAAGTGGATTCCATTTCGGAGAGGCCAACCAATCATAGTATTTTTTTTTAAATTTTACACATTACAAATATGGCTTTTGCATATATTAAAGCAAAAGTTATCATATAAATCAAATGAAATATTTGGTATTTTACTGGCGATTATTGTGCAGGAACTAATCTCGGATTCTCCACGAGGCAAGGTAAACAGTTGCCTACGTTTCGGTGGCTGACTCCACCAACGAAACGTCGGAAACTCTTTCCCTTTCCTGGTGGAGAGCTCAAGAGGACTTTTAGATAAATGAAAGAGCACTTTTCTACAAACATACTTTATTGCGTACAACGCGCGTTTGGACTTGCTTAGCCATCCTCAGGTACAAGACTAGGCTAAGAGAGGATGACTAAGCAAGCGGAAACGCGGGCTTTACGCAATAAAGTATTTCTGTGGAAAAGTGCTCTTTCACATATTTAGTGTGATTCGTTCCACCACATCACACCTGGGACAGTAGTCTTTATCAAAGGGACTTCATATACTTGTTATTCAAAGAGCATAATTAAAATATCACATAGGATTCAATAAATGTTATTCTCAATCGATTTAACTGTCATGGGTGTGGAATTTTTGTGACGAGTACGACATATCTTGTATACTCGACATATCCTAAATAAAAAAGAATGCATACGCGAAATAAGTTCAGGTTTTACTTTGTGGAATTCCAATTAATTAGTTTAAAATAACTTTTACACTCCACTGGATGGTCAAATATAAAATATAAAAGGCAAAATTCGGATTTCAATGCTCTGGCATCATCATCAGGTGCATAAATGACCAATGACCTGGCATCATCATCAGGTGCACAAATGACCGGTCATTTATGCACCTGACGATGATGCCAGAGCATTGAAATCAGGATTGTGCCTTTTATTTTATATTTGACCATCCAATGGAGTGTAAAAGTTATTTTAAACTAACTAATAAAAAAGCATGCACTTCGTCAGATTCATTTCCATACCGAAATATATATATATATAGCTAAAATAAATAAAGGAGTTAGGCAAGGGTGTAACCTCTCACCAGGTTTGTTCAACGTATACCTAGAAGAAGCAATAAAGGAAATAGAAGAAAAGAGCATCAGAGGTATCAAAGTGAACGGAGA
>WURS02047075.1:0-11085 GCA_011762765.2 Rhinocypha anisoptera | reverse complement strand
TGTCTTCCTTTCCCTCCCCCCGCCCCCGTCCTACGACTTCAGATGCCGATATGCCGGGCACGTCCGCGCCATCCATGGGAGACACACGCGTGCCTCGTTTCCTCAAGGATTTTTCTATATTTAGGGACGTCGGAAAGGGGGTGGGGGAGGAGGGACGCGGATCGTAAAAAAATAAATCCTCCCCGTCCCCACGCTGCGTTGACACGCCGGCTCGCGGGTCAGGTCGGCGCTGAGAGAGGAGGACCCGAATCCTCGAATGTCTCGAGCCTTGACACCCACCTCCCCCACCCTGACGCGTTCGTACATTGATTGATGGCGGATTTTTGTAAATCTTCGACCGAATTTTTCACTATCGCACGATTGATTGGCGTGCTGTCGTTAAGTGTCGATTTAAAAGTTCACCATCATCATCTTCATCAACTTGCAAAAGTTGGAACAATATTCAACTCTAACCTCGGGTTTGATAGGTAAGGGTTGAGAGAGTTTAAAACTGGTTCTAGGCCTTGCTTCTTGTGAAAATTCACAAATCAGAGTGATATCTAGGATGGCAATTCTGTATACTGCCTGTGGTTTCCCAGGGAGATCTGGTGTTCACCGAAGATCACTCTCAGCTTAGGTCATTGCTGGAGGTGTCCAGAAACGTCACCGAAACTTGATTCCAGGTCCTGCCTTCAGTATCCAAGCTCGTTAACCACCTGGCTACTACGAAATGAAAAAGTTTGTGTAAAGTTTAAAGTATTTGAAATAAAAAATGATTCGTCCCTCTCTCTCCCGCTGTTTCCTTCAGGTTAGGGTGTCAGGTGTCCACCTTTCCCGTTCCGTGTTCTCTAAAAATAGTGGAACATCCACCATTTTGGTTTTCTTCCCCCTGACACCTTACCCCTTCGAATATGCAAGTTGATGGGTAACTGATACTCAAATCACTTTCTTGTGGCTCACTTTCCTATTGCTTTTAAAAGGGATATGATTTCATTAGCTTCTTCTAAAACTTTTTAATGCTTTTTATCTCTGTATAGCTTCTTTTCATCATTAATGACTCTAGAACCACACTTACATTGCCTTGAGCTTGTCTTTTACTGCTTTCCTGATGAGTAACAGTTCTCTCCAAACTCTCTCTCTCTTTTTATGTTTTCCTGGCCTCCACTTATTTTGTTCTCCTTTACGCATTTTCTTATTATACTTCGGTCACTTAATTAATTGTTATTACCTCTTTTTTACGACCGCCTGCCTATACTGACGCTAATCATCTAGGAAAATTAGACAAACACAACACCCATTATTTGGGTGGGATTCGAACGTTTGGGTTAGCCGACGATTGGCGCGACCAACTAGGACAATCAGGCCAGCTCTCTTCATGCGTATATGATTATTAATTAATAGTATCTTTTTGTCTTGAAAGGCTTGTTTCACTACGGATTTTCTTCTCTTAATCTCTGTCTTACATTTATTTTCACTATTGAGTGCCCCTTGAGTACCAAAAATTAACAACATGTTCCAGGTTTGTGCTTTCCATCCAAAATCTCATCTAACTTCCGAAATTTGAAATCTCCCAGAGGCGAAGAGAGAATTAGATACCGTTCACAAAGTCGAGATCGATCGAAATTTCCAAACAATAATCTCTTCATTGCGTGATATGATGCGGTGATCCACTCCACTGCACGCCAGAATAGACAGATGTTAGTGACATCCTGTAATTGGTCCTTTCACTTGTTACTTGCCAGTCAAATCAAGAACGGCACGATAGTTTCCCTAATGAATGACGTCTTGTTTAACTAGTTTTCTGAAAATTGAAATCGTACAGTTTTCCATTTAAATCATTTCGTAGGCCAAAAAATGAACTGGTCTCGCGAAAAGAACTTTTGTAACGAATAAAATGCATGTCCTGTCAAATGTTCATGATTAATTGTTTGGGGAAGGATATTAAAAGTACAGTTGGAAGTGATTTACAACCCCTGGGAGAAATATATTTACTCGCTCGAATCGCAGCTATTTTCATGCCCTCTCCTGACCTCTGGCTGTGATCTGAGTGTGGCATCCTTTTCGTCGCTCCTCAAGTCATCTCCACTTACCCATATAAATCTCTTAGACCATCAAAGTGTCTAAGAGCAGTCTGGTCATATCTGAATTTAAATTTTACAGACTTAGTCTTTGTAACAATTTTACCTTCCACGTTCCAACCAGATTGTTCATTTGATGTTCCCATTTCGATCGACTACCTACGAACCCAATTTCGACTTTTTTCCATCCATAAGTGGACACTTTGTCAATTAAAAAAATTGACCTTCGGATGAATACAAAAGTGATTCGGGGGTGTTCCTAAAAGAAAAGGAGAAGGAATAGAATTTATTCTTCTACGATACCATATATTGTTGGTAGTAGGGGTATTAGGAAGGTATTATACCCCTACTGTTTAGTATTTTCATCAAAGAGCTTGGCAGTACAATAAGCCACTGCAAATATCATTTTTACGCTGAAGATCTACAGTTATACCTTGAGTCCCAACCTTCGAAAATTAACCACACCATCACGTTGATCAATGAGGATATCAAATTCATTTGTGACTGACTGACTAAAAATTGATTAAAATTAAATCCCAGCAAAACAAAATCAATAATATTTGGAAGTGCTCCTAATGTAAATTCATTACTCTCAAAGGATCTCCCTAAAATTAAAGTTCTAAATACCCAAATAAGCTATTCAAATTCTGTGAAATCCTTAGGAGTTTTTTAAAGTAGTACTTTAGCCTCGCATGAACAAGTAAAGTCCGTTTCCAATAAAGTTCACAAAGCACTATACAGAAGGAAGTATTTCAGGCACCTAATTCCAATAACGCTGCGACAGAGGTTGGTTCAGTCTTTAGTATTTCCTTATTTTGATTATTGCTCAGTTATTTACTCCGACCTGACCAAAAAACTAAGAATTAAATTACAAAGACTCCAAAATTATTGCATACGATTTGTATTTAATATCCGTTTTGATGATCATGTATCTCCCTACTACATAAAGTTAAATTGGCTAAAACTGGAGCAGAGACAAAAGATTTAAAAGACTTCACAATTATTTAAAGTACTGGGCTCTAAAACTCCTCCATATTTATATTAAAACCTGGTTTTTAATGCCAAAACGACCAAGAGATCAACTCGCGTTACGAAAACATTTCATATCCATAAATTTAGAACTACGAAATATAAAAATTTTTCCTCATCACGTCCTGTAAACCATGGAATTCCCTGCCAAATTATATTAAATTGGCCAAAAACATCTCACACTTTAAAAGGAGCATGGTAAACTATTTTCTTTCCTCTGTATTCTGATTTTGCTTGTTTTTGTCTTTCTAGTTTGAGCAAATTGAAAACATGTATTAGTTATCACATCTGCTTGTTGACTGGTCACCTGTTTTCCACAGTGAAGTGATTTTCTTTTATATTGAGCAAATTAAAATTGTGTTTGTTGTCGAGATTACTATTGCTATTTGTATTCCGATTATTAGATTCTTTGTAACCTTTTGTTTTTTCCTGCAAACAATATTGTTTTTTTCTTCTGTAAATGTACTGACTTTAGTCAATGTTCGTAATTTTCAGGAAAATCTCGTAAACAATATACAAAAAATGATATTTCAACAATTTTTATGCAAAAAATAATTACTCGTAGTTAAATGTTTACGCATTAGGAAGTAATAAGTATATGTTGCACAATTTTACACAAAATATTTTTATAAACAAAATAAACTCAACACGTTAGTACACGGTGTTTTTTTTGTGTTATTTCAAGTCTGGCTTAGCTATTAGGCTCTTCAAACCGGGAGAAAAAGTATACAAGGATGGGAATGGGAGGGTAGTTTAGGCTCGTAAGAACCTCTAAAAATATCTTGCAATTAGTGAAACTACATCTTAGTCTATTCAAGGTGTTATTTCAAGTCTGGTAAGCACTATCAGGCTCTTCAGACCGGGAGTTAAGATTTAAAAGAATGGGAATGGAAGGGTAGGAAATATATCAACTAGTGAAACTAATCTATTATCCTCATCTTGGTCACGTCGTCACACTAGCACGTATATGCGTACGTTATGACGAGTATAGTCAGCACGTTCTCTCAAATATTTTATTTGTTTCTTAAAATAAAAGCATTTTACATGTAGAGATGAATAGATAATTTTAAACAAAATATATTTAGCGCGCAATGTTAGTAGCCATGTTATACCTCATTGGCAGGTGTCGCGACCTCCTACGCGAAATTCCTAGGCGCCGCCTCGGTAAGCCTATGGCGCCCTACCTCGCCCGATACGGCGAATACCCTGATTGGAACCGTATTCTCCATGCGAAGACGTACTTTATTTCCCATCTTAAATCGCGATCCAACCATGGAGCGGGAAAATCCCTTGAGGTTCTCGCACGATCCCACTATTTTTCGGAGAAGAAAATTCCACCCCTACCGGTCTCGAACCAGTCTCTAACCACGAATGCTTTGACGTCATCCGGTCACCTCCGCGGTAGTTACGATTCTATACGTCATCAAAGAAAGTTGTACGGCGCATATACTCAATACGACTCATTTTCTCCTTAAACCCTTACTTAATTTCCTATTAATATCTGTTCTCTCACTTTATTACAGTGTACCGTGCATTAATTCCTTGCTCTATACGTATCTCTCTTACTGTATTTTCTCACCATCATCAATCGATAAATCTTCAGACTTCCCGGATATTCACATAAATGACTGAATCGTAATGAAAAGAAGAAGACAAAACCGATCGGAACCTTTGAGAAACTCAGCTTCCTTCAATGATCATCGTCTTTAGTCTGTTGGTGGAAGATTGGCTAAACTAAAAATGGTGTGCTTCATTTTATACAATGGTGAACTTATTCATCGGAAATCAGTTTATCACAACGCTAACTCCCTTTAAATTTTGAGCCACTTGCACTGAACGACCTTGACCCAAATTTTGGGCAGATTTCCGTTGATTGACCGAAACCTGTACTACGCACTACCTGCGTCTTGCTTTCTATTTTGGCCAGCTCAAAAATAATGAATCGCTTTCTGTTCGAGCACTTGGCTGATTTCAGGGCACTTGACTGGTCTCGTAACAGCAAATTTAACCTCGACCATGGCCAACTGGCTTGAAATTCTTCCCTTTTGTAGCCACTTGCAGTTTATCTTGACTTGACAGTAAAAGCATGATCTTTAATTCAAACAGTGAACGATGTTCACCAACATTAACTACTCTCTTCGGGTAGAAAAAGTTTAAAATGTCCACTTAATACTTGTGCGGCATTACATCCTTAGGCGGGGGTGGGGAACTATGGGTAAACGTACCCTAAGTGGCATGAGGAGTTGGGACGGGACTGGAGCAATTGCAGAGGGAGTTTTAGATTACAGAATCGGAAATGACAAATGAAAAATACAGTCTCGGGGAGAACTTTGTGGAAATCAATCATACCATCAGGGGGTAAAAGGAGTAACACTGCTGTTTCCACATGAATACTACCCCATAATTCCACACACATATTCATGCGAAAATAGCGGTGTTACTTCTTTTACCCCCTGATGGTATGAAAATGAATGAAAAATAATTTCACAGAGTTGCAGATGTGGGGTGAGACAAGGAAGAGGGCCGAAATAAGTTATCGGCCTCTGCCATCGGGAAAACTTGCTTTTTGCTCATTTATTTATATACTTTTCTTTTTTGTTTCATATCAATTATAATTTTATTATTATTTCATGTTCAACGACGTAAAAATGTATTTTATAGCTGATAGAGATTTTGTATGATATATCATTTATATCACCATATTTTTTATGCAGTATAATAAATAGCTAAAATTTAAAACAAATAATAGTGGATCCCAGTTAAAAATTGGTTCTTTTTTATTATATATTTATTTTATGTATATTTATTATATCCTAGGCCTCTTATGGACATAGAAATTATAAATATAGCTATCTAACTCTACTGGTTGGCCTGGGAGTCAAGAGTCTCATTTAAAAAACTTTAGCCAAAAATACAATTTATGACCTTGAATTGTGACTAATGAAAAGTCATTAGTCAGAAATTCCGTAGATTTTTTCACAGTTATTTTTCTCCACTCATCCAGTGAGATATTCAATGACAAATATACATAGTAGTCTCGAGCATACTTTCTCCGTTTTAGCGCGGAATTGAGTATCAAAGTATAATTTTGGATAAAAGTGAATGTAAAATTCTAGATTTCGCCGTAATACGTATTACGTCTCCCCATACTTAATTACACTCCAAAAAAAGGAGAGGTTGGTTTACTAATAGTGATTTTCGTAGGTAAAATATCTGGTTGATACAGTGGCGCCCAATACAATCGCCTATAAAAAATATAGACATTCGAAAATATCCCGTGAAATTTACAGAGATTTGTAAAATGTGTCCTGGAAAAAATATCGCAGAGGAAATATGATTTGTCGCAAAGTCTCAAAATATAATAGGACCTTTGTAACTCTAAAAGAATAATATTTAATAATGCAACAAAAAATCGCACAAATTCGCTTTAACGTCGATCTTTATTCATGTCTCAGTTGTTTGTATTAACCATTAACTGTTATCAATCCAAATATTGTTTTTACCACGTTTCTAAATTATCCTGCCGACTGCCAAGATGTATTTAATGCAATAATCATACTTTAACATACATTAGAGTGAGTCAGGAGCCGAACGTTTGAGAAGTTATCCTCGCACTTGATTCACTGCGTTCACATTTCAAACTTGTACAGGGATTAAAAATCCTGTTCTCTTATGGAATTCCACTCTCAATATGGAAATGTTGCAAACATCAAAAACCAAATACTAAGGCCTTATACACTTTTATAGAGGGCAGACAGGAGCAGGCTAGGACGTAACTTTTAAAATTAATCATTGAAGTGTGGCCACGATTCAAAATCCTAGTTCAGTATATTGTGTGATGCATGAACCAATTCTGGATTTATTTTTAAATATGTACCCATTCTCGACGAAGACACGGTAATAAATTTTACGAGATTCATGTTAATTTATTCATCATGCTCTTTTGTTGTTTAATTCAAATTTTAATTTCCATTGTAAAGTCGTTAGCAGCGGTAGGAATCATATGATGTCATCGGAAGTATGGCATAAACGTACTAGTAGGAAAAAACACTGCAATTTTCCTGTTGGTAAAAACTTTTAAATTCCAACTAGTTCCTGTGTATTACACTTTAAAATGGCCTAGTGCACCGAAATTCTTCGGAATTATAAAGTTTTCACTGAGTTGAGATTTTAAGTGTTTTATTTTCCCGCTATTATGGAACATTTCTTCAACATAGCAACATGCATCGCACACTCTTCCTTAATAAATAATTGCGAAATTGACGCGCTGTAATTAAGTGAAAATTTTACTTTCACGTTTTTTTCCCTGTCGCATGTCACGTACCCCTCCGTCACCTCTCGACGTCTGGCCAGCCATCCCTCCTCCCCGTCGTCAGAAGTCCCATTTCAATCCCCCCCACAGAGGGAAGAAAGCCTCAGGAGATCCGCCTCCGAGGGTCAAGGTCGAGGATTGGGGGGAGAAGGCGGCGTGCGGGGCCCTCTCTCCATTTTGGGTCCTTCTGAGGAGCAGAGGAAATGGACACGGTACGTGATCAGAGGCTAAAATTTTCGGGCGTTTCGAAAGCCAAGCCTTTGCAACTCGAAGCGGAGGAGGGCGACGCCGTTGCATAATGGGCTCGAAGCATCGGATAATGTGTACGCGCGTCACTTCAAATTAAGCAGTGTGTCCGTTTGAGGTTTTAAAATATGTGAACTCAACACGTTTTCCCGCGCACGATGTACAACCTTTCGCTACATTTCGGTGACCTTAGGTTCCTGGAAAAAGTTTGTCGGCGTTTTTAATGACATGTTTCACACAATTCCATGTCCATGAGGATGATACGTTAATAAAAAAGGATGATTACGAGTAAATGAAGGGTACTTAATCTATCGGTTAAGGCAGGGATGTCAAACTCAATTAAAACACGGGTCATTGGGTGCAACAGGCAAGATTCACATGGGCCACATCACATTTACATTCTGAAGTGAGGATTCATAAATATGGATTTCTTCATAATATTTTTTTTCTATTTACATATTATTTCAGAGCATCGTGGGTCACAAAAAATTAACTCGGAGGCCGCCAGTTTGACAACCCATGGTTAAGGTATGTTTTGATGAACTCCAAATTTGAACTATCCGTCCTCACCTAAATATAAAAACCTCTTCAAAAACCAATCTTTCTTTCTAAAATACCTTTTCCGTCTGTGGAGACGCGCGAATTGGCGCACGACATGTCCCTCCATTATATTCTTCCATGCCTTAATATCTGTTGAATGAAGTTAGCCTCTTATTGTAAGTTTACTGTCATAATTCTCTTTCGATAGCTCTTCGGACTATGTCTGGGATGTCCAAGAAAATTTCAGCGATCATTACACAAATACTTCGCAATTTTAAATATCTGAGAATACGGAGAAGCTAAGCGATGGCCAATAGGTGGGATTTCACAAAAATAGATATCCTATTTGACTTCTCTACTATAATGAAAAATATTTTTTTTAATCTTCCGCGAAAGTTTGAGAATTAAATCTTCATTTATACTTGAGATACGGGGCATTTAAATAAGAGACAGCCTCTGACACGCCCACTCCGCGAAACATACTTCCATTGGTTGACGCCTTCGTGACGTAGAAAGTGGGCGGTGAGGGGATAGAATTCCACAAATTCATGGCCTCAACTGTCTCTCAGATAAAGTTGGTGATGCCAACGAGATGAATCACGCCTTTTAATTGATACGAATTTCTACGTTCAAATGAACAACACAAATATTTTTCACTATGCACAAAAATAACATAATCCAGAGTATACCCACGTTTTCAATAGTGTTGTGTAATATTATACTACAAGTAACCAGAGAATAAGTTTTAAATTCGCTGAAAACCATATGAACGCAAGAAACACACGTAATGCGCTCTTTACGCCCAAAAGTAGTTAGATGCAGTCACATCATGAATTCACTGCTTTTGATTCACAGTAGGTCTGAAATACTTCCCTCATTAAATACGCTCTGTTTTATGGAATGATATAATTTTATGTCATCCATACGTTACGATGAAATTTGTAATGTTAGTAGAATTTGGAGTTCAATATAAAAACACTTTCCAACCAGATTGGGTTCACTTAAGTGTTTGCTTTACACTACCTTGTGGTGGGGCATTTTTCTAGGCTAACTAAATTTTAACACCGTTGAAGTCAGGGTCGGATATAAGCGACAGGCAATATGTTGATAATTTTAGTTTGTAATATTCTAAACTACTAAAAATATCGGAAGCCAGTGGCAGCAAGAAGTAATTTTAAAGGCAAAATAATGTTATCATGGCTCATTTCGTCAGAGAAAATGAGGATGAAATAATTTATGATAAAATGAAGCTGTCAGGGGTTATTCGGGAGAAGCTTACGTAAAAAAATGTCTGAACCGGGACTGGAACTTCTTCGAGGGAGGGTGGGAAAGGGCGAATGTTTGGAAGAGGGAGATATGGTGGCCTAAACTAATGGACGTGTTGCAAAAAATCGGAGTGCATTAGAAGGATCTGCGTCTCTTCGGAAACCTTTATATGGCGCAGACCGTGTAAGCAAGGGTGGCAAACCGGGAGTCTGAATGGGCACAGTTAGGCAGGGGAATGATACAAGGGTGTCCGCATTCACCTGTGATTTTGAACTTGAAATGATAAAAGAGGGATGGGAAACAGTTGAGCCGGGGTAAAAGTTGGAGGAGAAATCATTAAATCAGTCAGATTAACTGACGACAAAGCCCTAGTTATTAATTCAACCAAAGTACTGCAAAACTTGTTGCTTTATAGGACCAATTTGAGAGGTTTGGGATACAAACTAATAGTAAGAAAACTAAAGTAATGAGATTATCGAGAAGTTAGAAGGCTAGGCCAAATATCATACACGATGGGCATAAATTGGAACAGGTAGAAAAATTTACTTATTTGGGAAGCATCATAGAGGAAAATGGATGTAGTGGTCAGTATATTAGACGAAGAATGGCATTAGCAGAAAGGGAAGGAGTTAATGACAAGGACTTTAAGGAAAGATTTGAAGAAAAGATTAGTGAAAACCCTCATATGGAGTGTAGCATTATATGGATCTGAAACCTGATCTATGAGGAAAGACGAAGAGCAGAGGGAGCTATTGAGATATGGGTTTGGCGAAGGATGGAGAAGGTGAGATAGGCTCTGCTCGATGGATAGATTCAACTTGAGATGAGAGAGAGAGAGGCTCCCCTACACGCCCCCCTATCACAAGTAAGGCTCGATGTATATAAATTGGTGCATTTCTTCGTCGACCACACCAAACTAAAAACAATACAGGAAAAAAGGAAATAAATTGTCTTTTTGGGTATGGCACATATTACTATCGTACTAACACAGCTTAAACAAAGCACCACTATTTATGACTTTTTACCTTTGTATTTTTGAATTTGTGACTTTTCACCGGCGTTTTGAGAAAAAAAGTCATGCACTTTTTCTCTCAAAACGCCGGTGAAATAAAGGGTGTTTGCTGGTAACAATAATTCTCCCAGATTTTTTAGTTAGATTTTTCCTTCAAATTCCTATTGTTTACACATTTTTCCCTATTCCTATTTCATGTTTTTCTAATATTTTGTATCAATATAATTATTAACATCGTTGCATCCGCAACATATTCATAAATTTCAATGTGTTAACCCTGATAGAAATGTCCCTTCAAATATCCTAGAACATAGGGAAAAGCAAGTGAAAAACTGAAATTCTCTAAGAAATAATTTATTTCCGGAGGAAATGCCCTTAATTTCTAGGGATTTTTTCCTTTAAAAATCAAGGGCTTGGATCAGCAATTTCCCTAGAACCAAACGCTACCTTAGGAAAAGTCTTCATAGGTATGTGGAAAAAAGAATCCAAGGGAAAATTTTCATTTGAAAAAAACAATTGATAAGTAGTATTTTTGTTTATAGGATACTTCGACGGCTATGGTCATTTCGCACCTCTTCAACTCATTGAAAAAACCCATCTGGACAAACACAACATCCATGCCC
>WURS02047064.1:0-11085 GCA_011762765.2 Rhinocypha anisoptera | reverse complement strand
TGGGGAAGACCAACCTCGTTCACCGCAGAGGCAAAATCATAAAAGATTCCTCCCTTCATTAAACCGCTCTCCCTTGCGACTAGTCTGTCTGATTGGCACTCGAAATGGAGAGAGCGACCACCTTGATTTCGAATTATAGTCGGCCTTGATGATTGAAAGTTAGATATTTTTCAACTCTTTAACTTGTTTTAGGTCGGAGGTTACCAAAAACTGTCTAACTCTCACTTGGCAGTCGAAACGGAAGTGAGAGTTAGAAATAGGAAGCAACGAAGTATGTGTCGGTTGCCGACGACCAAGTGTCCCAAAGAGTGGCGGTACACACATCTTCACATCGGGGAAAATATCCGGTCGGACACAAGGCGGACGCGTCTTCTGTCATTTATTTCACTTTCACGTCAAACATCCATCTTCTCATCCCATCCACTTCCCCCAATCAATTTTGCCAAATGTTCCCCCGGCATCTAAATCTACGAGTGACACTGTTTCTCTCCTCTCTTCGTCTTAGGCTGGTTGAATTCTTTTCCCAACGCACTCGTTCTCACGACGTGGTATCATTTCAGCTCAACCAATATGGAATCCCTTTCGACGAATCGATTCTTCGACGTCCTTCATTAATAAGAAATTTTTTAACGCAAACCTAATTTTAAAAAAACTTTGTAAGTTATGTGGCGAATGGTTGAGCGCCGAAGGGAGCGGGCGCCAAACGATAGTTGATATTACCACATGCCAACACGATCACATTACCACAGGCCACACCGAAAAAAGAAGGTGACATTAGGATGGAGAATTTCGGAAGAAAAATTTTTCAAAATTTTGAAAATTATGAAATACAAATAAGTGATAATATTAAATAATGATCCCTGAGGTATTTGCCCTCACAGGGAATTCTTTAAGATCTCGTGGCCGTTGGTTAATTTTTTTCCGTCTTGAAGCATAAAGTTGAGCGATATTGGAATAATTGAAAACATTAATTGTATTTTGGCATGAAATAATACCGTCCTTTGTGATTTACAGATCTAACGGTTTTGACTTTAACTGCTTAACTTATTTCTCAAAAAGAATTGTTATCGAATATTAAATAAATAATATCCACAATTAACGGCTGAGAAAGTTTCGTATTTATATTTTATTTGAGATATTAAATTATTATATTTTAATAATAATAAATATCTTTATCTCCAATCCACAATATTTATAATTCACTCTATTTGATCATTGAACTATCCATTACATCTTAAAATTGTGGTAACGTATACCGATCAATGCAACAAACAATTTACAAGAATCATAACAATGATCTCATTCAAAGATTCACTCTTACCGATTTTCTCCTAAAACAAATAAGAAATTAATCAGTCACATTTATTTTAAATCTGCGGCGTGAAAATTACTATGAATTCAATGAGATATTTTTTATTTAAGAATTATGCAGATCTGTGAGTAAACTTCTTATTTCTATAAAATATTTAGTAGAACTGGAAATGAAGAAATAAAATGAAAAAGGTAAATATCGAATATACCTATTCGATATTTACCTTATAACATTCTCTATACCTTTCATTGAAAGAAATAGAGAATAATGTTATTCAGTTATTAATTCAAGCCATAAGTTATAAAAACCAAAAGTTTCATGCACTCGTTTTGTTTCTGCATTAGTTCAACAGTGTCAAATAAATATGTTCGAGGAGGATATTTTTTCGTCAAGCAAGTGCGACTCCACCTGCCATGGCAATTATCCCGTGCGGGAACGAATGCAAATTTTGGACGTGATTAAGCAGTGGATGAGGTGACGGCAGGAGTGCAGGATTTGAAGAGATCCCGGTAATAACCTGGTTCCGCAAACGAGAACTCCGCTCGTCTGAGGGGAGGACATCGCCATAATTCCCATTCGATACTCATGTCGCCCGTAATTACTCCACCGTGAAAATCCGTCCCTCTCCGCCACGCCCCGCCTATGTCGACGCTCTGAGAAATCCCCAGACCCTACCTCGACCTCCCTTAGCAAGATACCTCGACCTCAACGGTTCGAACCCTGTTCACCCCTCGACGTGAAGGTCAAATTATGCCAAAGGTCATCGACTCACTGCTACTTGTGGTACCAGCCAAACAAAATTTAGCTATATGAGATCTAAAGTCAAATTTCGCTTTATCATTTTTATTGAGGAGAGTCCGTAAAGGCTTTCTTATTAACTGACGTTCGATAAGTATAACATGTTTTTAGCTCTCAAGACACCACTCCCAATAAATTTTCTGTTTGTACATCAATGAGACGTATTAAGATAAATACGTTAATTAATTAAATAGAAAAAATATTACATTTAGAATCTGTGTTCCGCAACTTGAGGCTAACTACTGTGGGTTAATTTTATTTATAATTTTTAAAATATCTTATATTCTTCTCTGGAATTCTGAATTTCATTTAAGATTTAGTGATCTCACCAATTTTTTAAGCATAAACATGGAAAAAGAACTCTGATTTATGGTTCTAAAGCTAAAGCTAAAGAAGTGATGCTAAAAAACTTTGACAGTGACACAGAATGAGATTCGTCCTCATGTTGACACTTCGCGTAGTATTACATCACAATATGAAAAACGCAACTGAAGAAAGTTCCCGTATTGCCACGGCGTAATTACATATTTTCAAACCGCAAAATGCCAAGCACATTTTCTGTTATCTACCCCGTATACGCCCATAGATATCTTTCGGCTGATGTGATTTAGTAATTGAGTACTATTACTCTTAGAGAAGAATAAAATTTATTTACAGATTGTCAAGTTATACAAAGAGACTGCTCCAATTTACCAAAACAATTTTTTCCAATTTTTAATTCGCATTTTAAGCTTCTTCATGCTTGATAATTCTTCTGTCCAAGGTGAGGTGTGTCTGATTCAATGGAAACAAGCGGTTATTACTCTAAAACCCAAGCCAAAAAGATAACTTAAATTGTTACGTGAACCTGAGAAATTGTTCTCCCGTCTCTTCTTCGCCTACTATCGAACTCAACCGGTCGTTAAATTCTCCGCCCCTCCAGGGTCTCTTTTAAGGGTCTACCGGAGTTTTCAAATAGATGGTAAATCATGAGTTTTAACTGATCTAAAAAGAGTTCTCGGATATCAACAAATATACCATGAAGGTAGATTTAAGTAAGTATTCTGATCTGACCTCTAAGGATATTCTAAGTAGGTATTCTGATCTGACCTCTAAGGATAGGTGACTAATTCAGACAATGGCCAAGTGAAAGGACAGTTGAAGTAATACACAGTGAATCAAACGTGCGTCCAACTTTTCCAAAGGATTTATTGTTTTGAACGATGCGTTTCATCGCATTACGGTATCATCAGGCACTGCACCGTGAAACGCGGGTTTACCAGACAATACGATTCCTTGGAAAAGTACGATATACATTTATTTCAACTACGGCTATTCGTATCCTCCACGAAGTCAATCCAAAAGTCGTGATTTTTACAAGAGAAGACAGATCGTCCTCAACAAAGTGGTTAAATCACAAGTCCTTTCAGGTCATCATGACCTGGTTCGTATATATCCCTTCTACTTGATGAAACGTTCCTTTGTGGAGAGTAGGGCAAGACCAGGCGACGGAGGGGAGTTCGAGTCGAGTGATTAGCGGGAGTGAAACACACACGGTCGGTGGCTGGGGTTCTGTTGCTATTCTTAATGTTCCGCGATATTTTGCTCCCTCGGAGTTTCCTTTTTTTCCCTTTCGAGTGCCGGTCGTCCCGTTTCCGTTTGCCGTGGCGTGCATTTTCCCTCCCCGCTTCACTTGGAGGAGGAACAGCGGGAGACCGAACGAAGTTCGTGAGTGGCGAATGCCTTCCCTTTCCGGTCGGCTGCGCACCGACCTCCGGTTTCGAATGTGCCTTCGTCGAGGTCGAGTGCCGAATCGAAAACCGGTGACGTCCCTACAGAGGCCACCGAGGCCGCAATATTCTCCTCGCCGGCTCGCGTGGTAACCGAACGTATGTCTCCCCTGTGTTTTTCTATGCACGGTCGCGTGAGGTGACGTCGCGTTCTTGAGCGAAGACGGAACAGATAGCGACCCAGGCCTTCGAGTTCCTGCCCCAGACCTCAGAAGCCAACTAGTCGGTTTGCAGGTATCACTCGTAAAGGCGATAAGGATAAAAATCTTCGAATGAATTTTTCCTATTCTTTCTGATTAAGCCTTGCTATGTTATATTTGAAAATATTGTCTGATCTTGACTTTCCCACTATATTTATGTTATGGTCATTTCCATGGTCTGTTTTGTTTCTTTTTTTGTGTTTATGCTTTCCTGTTCGTGCCTACGTTTCCATGGAGTAATCCATTTAGGGTCTAACTACTGTTTTCTATATTCTTGTTTTAATTATTTATTTCCCAGCGTTTGAACCAAACGATTTCAAATCTCTTCCACATTGTTATCTCTTCATTTACTTCTGTGTATAAATGACCTTAGTTAACAATAGCTCGTAGCTATTTGAATTTCATTACCTGCCCTACTCTTGTTCAGTTGAAATTTACAACAGCGTGGCGATAACCTCATCCTTATTAAAACTTAGTGTGATGACTATCATCAGGATTGGGGCACAGGTGATCGCCCACAATTTCCAACCGCCTTCCCGTACCAAATCACGTGAAATTACCTCTACATAACTATGCAGCTGGTGTGAACGCGACAGTGCGAGTGTAACTCTCACAAGGACAGCAAGATATCTGTATAGTTAGCCAAATATAGGAGAAATCCTGTTTTTTCCAATCATCGTCCTTATAAAGAGCGAAAGTAGGCAGGAGAGCCTTCTTCTTTTTGCATCCTTTGCTCGTCAAGTCCCAGTCTCCATCCTCATCTTCCCCCTGGAGAGCTTGAGTGCTTGACTGATGTAATCTTCTCTGTTCCGTGTCCTCTGCTTGAGAAGTAAAGCATTCCTGCGTCACTGAGAGGCGGATGAGAGTGTATATTTTAGCTCGTCATCTTACACAGAATTCCCCGATTTAACTTCCATGTGTGCACTTGAGCTAATTTAAAGTTTCGTAACAGGATGCACTCAGGTTAATTTCGAGTACAAATTTATTGAAACAAAATATCGATACGTTACCCTTATTTAAAATAAGTTTTGGCGGTAGTTAGCTTCTAGTTCCATGGTAAACTTTGCCTAATAAAATCGACTTACAGATCACATATCCCAGAAACGTTTTAAAATGAGGAGCACTTCGAGAACTCTTGTAAAGCTTCTTCGGTGGTGGATTCGTTTGCTTTAAGGAGAATATTTGTTGAACTATGTCTTCTTAAGATATGATGATGCCATTCGCTCAGGTGCAATGGATCCTTCAGTTAGTTTGCTGAGTTCTCGTGCACAAACATTTAGCTAGAGATTCCATTATAAATTTGCTTTTAATTTGCTCTTCATGCGAACTCACTATCATCCCACTTGAAGAAATACATTAGTATCCCAATATTTCCCCTTCAGAAAATATAAAGGCCTAAATCACCTAAATTGTCGATAACATTTTTTCTATAAAGTTAATTCCACAAATACTGCGTTCATTAGCTACCCTGCCGATAATCAGCAAATCAGGCGCATGCATAGCAAGAGGAACAGAGAGAGTAAACATGGAAAACTATGATAAAAGCTATGTAACTTAGAAATTCTTCCATTTCATGAGAGATTTAACGTAAGATATATAGCCTTAAAAATTCATTGTTGACAAAAATAAAATAAGATGCAAAGAAACTAACCAACGACATACTGATACAAACGGTATCAGGACCTTAATATCCCAATCTTCAGAAAAATAATATTATGCCATGTCGACCACCAACCTGAAAATTTTCATGTTGTGTGGAAGGTATTAAAAGCGTATAATATATTTTGAAAGCTTAAAAAATTCTCCTGGGATATTACGCAGGATTAAATATTTACCGATTGCATCATTCGTTGCCATGTTATTTCCCTGGTTCCCCTTTGCATCAGAGAAAAATCCTCGAACCACTTCATTCCCTTAGATTGATGACCTGCATTAGTGTTGGCTCCTATCGTCGGGTGGATGAATTTATAGGAAAAAGAGAGAAATGGGAGCAGTGGTCGAATCACTGAATATGAAATAAAATAGGAAGAGGGTCGTCACTTGAATTAGCCCAGACGACTTCGTCCAATACGAGGCTGAGGAGGGGATACTGTTGGAATATTCGTATTTTATAAAAAATGACCACTGGATCACCCAGCCGGAATATAAACTCTTTCAGCGCCCCTGCGTTCCTCATCCGGTCACCCTTCCGTCATGCCTATACATGTACGGAGGATTTACCTTGTAGATAATTTTATTCCATCAACCAAATGTGTTATATGCATTCTCGTCGTATACGGTACGGGGTATAAAATTGATATTTGTTTACATCGGTTTAAACGCCAGTGAAAAATTATAAAAATATTGTTGAAAGCAAATACACTTCCGATAGGTTTGTGCTCAATAGTACTTACAACATTCATAGTTCATCATCGATAAGGGAAGAGGTCATATTCGTAATGAGTCCTCTGTATAATGAAAACAAAAATTATGCTCCTATCGTAATGCGCTTTCAAATAATCGGATATTTTTTGGTCCTTTTAATAGTACTTTATGATTTTTATTTAACCTGATTTTCAGTGACAGAATTTTAATTTTGGTAGGAGCGTTTCCTTTGTAATTGCAACTTATTTTTTAAAATATTACTCTCGGTATTGCGTTGCAAAAATTTTTTAGTGAGTATCATTGAAAATTATGATCATATCTTCTAGATCATATATGATCGACAAGACGAAATTAAGATCATGATTGGTTCTTTTGTCATTCTGAGGACAACCATAACATCCTTAATGAGTTTTTCGCTTAGTTATAACTTTGTCTTTTCCCCGATTACTCATAATTCCATCGCAGGCGTTTTAGGTTGTTCATTTGTTTCTTATATGGCAAGGGAATGGAGAATTTTAGCATTTCTCTCTCCTTCATATTTCCTCTTTACTGTGGACTCAATGACTAGTTTGCGGAGTAGCATTGCTATTATAGCACAAAGTTAATTTTCACATCTCTAAAGGCTAGTTATTATTTGCTAGAAAATTATAAATTATAATAAATATATGAATTATAAACGTATCATTAAATATGTTCCGTCTCGATTAAATTATAAAGCTATTTATGTGTCCCTGCATGTCAGCCGTGTGTCTATTATCAGGTGAAAATGCTTTACACATTTTGGTCTCGTATTATCTGCGTATTATTCGTCAACATTGAGAAACAGCAAGAACAGAATTTATCTGTATTAAATTTTCAGTTTTAAACTAAGAAGCAAACATGAATGGCATGATAATAAGTTTTGAATAATTCGATCTCAATTCCTAAGCTGCACTACATATATGACACTATATCACATGTTCTCTTCGTCTGAGATTTAAGCACAATCCTATCCTCGTACTTATCAAATTAAACACTGCTTTGAAAAACCTTTCTCAAGCAAAATGACAACCGGGAGTTTACAAATCTGAAGACTTAGGTTTTCTTCTCCATTTATTAATTTTCAACTTAGAACTACTGAAATTGTTAGCTTCTTACATTCATTTGTAGGTTTCACTCTGTCATTCAACGAGATTTATTACATGATTATTTGCTTTTGAGTTTTCAGGCGTAAGAGGTTTTCAGGTTTATCTTGTCCCTTGTCAAAAATATTTCACCGAATAGGTAATACAGTGAATGTATAAAAGAGAACAGTTATAAGCTGTAAGTTTTATGTGAGGTGTTGTTAGAAAAGAGGTTATTTATATTAATGGAATTAACTTATTAACATCTGTTTTTCATTCCTTTTGCTCATACTAAATACAGAGGTCATGAAAGGTCAATAAGGGCTTAGATTCTAAACAGGGCGCTTGGTGACGCCCCTGGAATTCATCAGCTATGACACAATCTGAGTGATTTTTCGGATATCGGATTTTCGTGGAAACCACAGGCGTGAGAGAGAGAAAAAACTGGTCCCTTCCACCCTGGATGTGTGAGTTTTTTCACCTAATGGATCTATCAATAAATGACCTCTACCCTATTCTATCAAACAGGAGTGAATTTCTTTTAATTCATTTCACTATTCTGGTTTATTTTGTCGAACCCGATCGATTAGGGATTAAGGAAAAATATCTCTCTACTCATCAATTTTTATTGAACTTACTTCTATGCCTCACAGCAAAGTTTATTTGCAACTACCAATTAATAGATATTTATTATTTCCTTTTGTCATGTCTTGGCATCTAAAACGTAAAAAAAATAATGTTTCAAGCTAAAAAAAATAATTATAATGTATTGCAAAACACTGACACAGGGAGAGTTTCTGCGAAAAAAGAAAGTCTTTTTTTCAAACCATGTAGAAAGGGTTGTTATCACATTAAGGGAACCTCAAAAATGACACCCCAGCGGGTGATTGATGTAATTGACCCGTAAATGTTTCCTTGGTGACTGTATTCAGTGAGATGCGATTTTTATTTCTTCATTTGATTGGAATAATTATTGCCTTTTGTACACATCCACAAAAACATGAGCAGCCTTCAAAATATTCACCACACACTGATATATGTCAGCTAGTCTAAAGGGAAACAAGGACTGAAAGCACTCACTCTACATCACTTTTCAGTTTTCGATTTCGAAATGACAATGACAGCACGTTATTTAATGCCGAAGGGAACTTTTTCTATGATTCTGAACCCAGTAAAAGTGTATTACGTTCCTTAATGAGATATACATGAAGGAGTAATGAGAATTTAAAGGAAATTGTGTGATTACTGTAAGGCAGTTTGAAGTTATTCCTCACCTTCTGAACAATTGAAACGTGATAGTCATTACCAATATTACCATTATCATTGAATTAATATATAGCAGGAAACTATAGCAACCAAGCAGTATAATACGGGAGAGCTATAATGAAATTGTGGAAGTTAAAAGCATAGGTTTGGGGTTTATGAAATTTCGGTGAAGATGTTCCGTTAGAAAAATAAAACTAACATTTCCAAGAGCGTCTAAAAAAACAGAGATTTTCAACCCTTTCTAGAGAAAATAGCTGTGAGTATAGAGATATGTATATGACAACCCTTAAGAGAATTTCATACTCTCTTGAGAATAAGGAGGTAAAAATTCCACCGGTAAATCTCTTTAAATACCAAACAATGATATAATCACGTACATTAAAGAAAAATCTAATATTTTACATCTCTCTCTCCAGGAGTCACTTAGTGAAAGAAAAATTGGATATTAAACCTTATTGTTTGTAAGATAACCCGGTAAATTTGAAATAAAAAAACCTGCCTTCCTAAAGGCAATCCGAAGAAGTTTCGCCGAGGTCACTCGTGGAATCGCTGGAGTCGTCAAAGTTTTATGTTGCATATGACCTTCAAAAGTAAGAGTTTTCCATGAAATAACAATGCAAGGGTCATTCCAAAATTTAAATCGGATACAGAGAGACAGTAATACCTCCTGATCAACTAACAACTTTCTTCAATGAAACCACGACAATAATCAACCATAAGTTTAATTCTAAACAAGTTCAACTTGATTATCAAGAAAAACTCTGGGGCATTTTAAACACACCCCTCAGATGAGCCATTACCACACCCTTACACCTTATTTGGTTTGTCGAGGATCACCATTAAGGGAACTCAGTTTGCCTTATGCATCAGGCAGAGTTAATTTCCAGATAATTTTGAAACACCATATTTTTATTTCCCACTGCATACCTGGTTGGTAGGAACTAAAGATCTTTTAAATTTAGATTTATCACTTGTAAAAGTAAAATTTGTAAAGATAACTGGTTCTTTCTCGGCGTATCGCATTCATATCGAGTTTTCTCTCGCGTGCGAGTCTCTATTAGGGTCAAAGATTTGATTCTCAACTCTGAATCGAAACGTCAACCCTAATAATGATTCTCATCTGATGGGAACCCCAAGAGGAGTTTATAAATTTTTGCAGTAGAATGTCTTTTCTAACTTGCCATTTACTCTTAACATAGTGGTATAACATTAATATCCTTGTTTATGGTATCCAGGACCTACTATTCAGGAAACAAATTCAGAATATGATAAATACTGCATTAACTAGCTTTCATCTGACTCTGATATTCGTTGTGCCCTGAAGGGTTATTCCTATGTGGTGGAGATATCACAAATCCCCCAGGTAAGTTATCCATAGTGTTGTAAATTGTTTCGATAGTATCGGACATGCCTCTATTGTCTTCCTAGTTAACTCAGTTGCATTTTCGTGTAACTCGTTTTTGGAACTGTTTTGTGTAACTCGTTTCGTGTAACTGGAAATTTAATTGAAGACTTTAAAAACATAATGATTTATAGGTTAGAGGTATTCGATAATAATGTATCCCATTAAATCATGTGCGCTCATTTCAAGAAAAAGAGAGGAATAGGATTTTTAGCATTGCTACGAATCACATTCACAATATTTTTATAAGTTCTCTACATATTTTTTGTCCTCATTACGTTTTTGATACTTGACGAATGGTACGGAATGATAGATTTAGAAACTTGAAATTCTCCTCTGATAGTTTCCAACGCTACAGTTCCGTTAAGTAGCACCCTATTTCGAGTTCGGTTACGGTCTCGTAATCTCCTCTGAAGGGATTTTCAGGAACTTGAATGCAACTCACCGACGGCGGGTACAGTTCACCGACTAAGCGGCACCACTGCACGCCAACTGCGGCACTGCATCCGCCCCTCGCCGCCGTATCGTCACTCACCGAGTGCCACCGCTCTCGACGTGCTCCGCTGGACGGATTTATGTTTTATGCTCTCAATGCGAAGGGGCAATAGTTTTGAATTGGCACTGCCTGGAGCAGTGGAGGGAGGGGGGTATGCGAGTGTGCGCCTCATACTCTAATGGTTGATTCCAGTTAATGAGGAGCGTGTGTACATATTTTTATATGTATATTTTATTTACTGAAGTAATTTGAATAGGTGATCAGCTCTCGTTGTTGTGGATGGAGTGAATGATCTATATATATATATATATATATATATATATAATATAACAACCACACGGGTGGGGACGAAAAAAACAGGACACAGAGAGAAAT
>WURS02047063.1:0-26029 GCA_011762765.2 Rhinocypha anisoptera | reverse complement strand
GGGGAGGGTGAGGTTAGGCCTTGCGGAAGAGTTATAAAGGTGAGGGGAACGAGGGGAATAATCCTTCCTCTCATGGCGCCGGGAAGTATGAATCATTCAAATCGTCATTGTCGCGAGAGTACAATGGAAACCGGTTAGTTTCTTCTTTTCCTATCTCTCACTCTCCTTCTTTCGTCATCAGACTCCCATGACTCTTTTGCATCTACGGACTGTGAGGAAACTTAAGACTAGCGAAATTTTCCTTCACTTTATACAAATTTTTCTATCGCGAGCGGAAGCCTTTAGCTAGAAACTAGAGCGAGTCATTGCGAGAGACTTCTTGATATCGACATGGGGATAAAAGCCAATAATGCAAGATTATCAGTGGTTGACGACAACCTATTCACCATTTCGAAACTTCTTGTCTTGTCTGTCTGGAGTTCTTGTCTTCTTTCCGTTTAGTTACCTTTCCTTCTTCACCTCTCCGCAAGTCAATGGGAGGCAAGGGGCTCCTCCACCTCTGCATATTTTGTTATTCCTTTTTCACCATTTTTGGAAACGAAAAATGTTCAGAAGTGGTGCGGTTCCTTTAGACAGTTGAACAGAACTTTTATCCTCATCTGTCCTGATCCTCTCTTTCCGGGTTCATCCCTGATATAAACTGTAATAAAGTAGAATTACGGAAGAACAAGCCAGAAAGCTTGCGTGTATGAATCATCCTATCGTGACGCCACTGCCAATAATAACGACACGACGGAGTTAGGTTATGGATACGGAATAGGAAAGAGTTGTGGAATTCGACCTGGCCTAATTCCTTCTCTTCTTGCTTCAATCCAGAAGGGAGCGAAGCGAGGACAGAGCATTTGAAGTATAGGTGTTTCGTTATACATTAAGTATATTTAGGGGTCACCAAAGCTCGGTTGCATTTTATCTCAAAACCCATCACTCTGAATTTGTATTATTTGACGTACATATCTTATGTTATTCTAGGAAGTGTTACCTGTCAAGGTTTCCAAACAGTGGTTGTTTCTTCGAGATTCTTTTGCTCTGTTTCTCTCCTGGCTTGTTCAACTCTGGTGACAGACACGGAAACGACCCTTTAAAAGAATCATGAGAGCTTGAAACGCCACCATGGTTATCCAAAAATATATTAAAACGGGGAAAAGATGATTTTAGAGTTGTGCCCATGAGTTGAGCGGGGGAGTTGATATTGACCGAAAAGAACTAAAGATCGTGCTTGGAAGGCTCCTATTACGTTGTGAAATGACCTACTTAGGATAGGTAGGGAATACCACATTTTTTTTAATGGTTAATTTTCTAAAAACCACAACTGTCGGATGGCGTATGTTGCACAAGGAAAGGGATAACCTTAGTGCGCGAATTTTACTTGTTTTTTATTTTCTTCCAAAACGAATGGTCTTGGTACATTTTTACGGTGTTATACTATTACTGACGCAAAAAATTAAGGAAAATTACTTTGAAACAAACAAAACATCCATCCCCGGACAGAATTCGAACCCGAGACTTTTGGTTTGTCATACGAGTGGGCTTCCCACTCGACTAATAGGGCCGGTCTAATGAACGTCTTTCAATCAGTCTGTTAGATCTAATAATGCCATCGGCTTTGATTATTTTTGGAAAAGAAAATATCTAATTTAGATAAGATCCGCAGGTAGGATGATAATTCACAAGGTTCCAGTTGAACATAGAAGCATAGGCTGCTTCTTTTTACGTGAACCCTTTGGTGCATAACGGTACCTGCGGTGTTATTTAGGAATCGCCTCACTTCAGAAACTCTGGCAGTTGAGCAAAGACTAGAGACCTAAAAATGGTTTTAAGTTAAAGATACAACCTCACATAGCCAATTGTGAAGCCAAGAATAATTTGTAAAACAATTTCTTAGATTTGTATCTTATTAGCATTTAATCACAGAACGTTATATACTAAAAATAAACAATTTTCCACGGTTATCAAGTTTGAATTTCTTCTAGCAATTTGCCATCTGGATGGCAAGATTACGTTTAAGGATGATATTATTTATCTTAGCAATGCTGTATCTTCTTTCAGTAAGTTTGACATTATTTAATTTCAGTGGAAATTAATCACTGCTTTCTGATGTTCATGAAATCCAAACTACTTTTGTTATATTAAGCATTTTTACGAAGTTCATCCGTTTTAGCAAGTTTTAAAAACTTTTTCCAGTTTATCATGTCGTTTCTTGGACTTTAATATTTCATTCAAATTATCTCAAGCTTGAAATTATACCAACTTTCAAAATTATTTTTAAGAATTCTATAAGGAAAGATTATTTTCGACCTCGATGAAAACGTAATTGAATATGCGATAACACATTTCGCTCTTACTAACAAATCTCTGCAGAAAGGCGAAATCACGTCTTCCCTCTATATACCTTCAGCATCGATCATTTCGTGGTGTGGGAGCAGATTCAGTTTTCCAGATTCCGGGCTACCCCTCTAGTCTCTGTTTCAAAATTTCTTTAACTATTACAGTGTTCCTCTCTAATTTTAACCCATATCATTGTAAAGTATCCTCCCATTTCTTTTTCACTAAAGTGGAATACAAAATGACCACACGCACGAGACTAGCATTGGTAAATAGGCGTCAAATTGGTGTGGTGTTCACAAGAAACTCGCCCTATCCCCACAGCCTCGCATTCACGGTACATTACGCTGCCTTTGTTTCATCTCCTTGGAAAAAGCGAATAGCGAAATAAGATGCTATCTCTCGATCTTTGTCTGCCCTCAACGGAGAGAAAAGGTCGGGAAATCTTTCATGGGTGACAATCTCGGCAAACGCCTCCACGGAAACACGAATTCCATTATCTGATCTTTTTAAGTTAAATAGAAAAAACACTTGTTATATATTGTCGAAGATAAAATCAGGATGAAATGAATCCCTCGAGGATGTCATTGCAAAAGTTTTCTCTGAGGACTTCATAAGTATAATTTTTTCATGTCTCTATATTCTGCTTTTCACTAACAGTCCAGTATAGGGACATTACCCTATCTGATAAGGAGTGTGAACATGGTGATGGTGTAGAATGCCTTCCGGGTTGTGCACCGAGTGTGTCCATTTTTTACCCGGAAGTCCTAATCCTAATCATATCGCCACGGAAGCCTTCACACGGATGGTGAGGAGGTATTTTTCCGCACAAACCTTCAGTGAGAAAATTAATTAAATACCCAGTGGTTTTAATTTCAGCTAAGACTCCAAATAATATTATTGGAACACATATGATCAAGTCTAATATGAGATAGGTCTTTTTTTCTGCAATATTATTAAGTTGAGTAAGGACAGTTTCCTTATAAGTAGTAGTAATAGTATTATAGTTTATAGGGTGCGTCGACGGCTATGATCATTTTGCACCTCTTTAGTGCGAAGATAAAACCAATTTGGACAACTCAACAACCATGCCCTGATCATTGTATTAGCCGGCGTACGTGCTACCCAGCAGGCTAACCCGGTCAAATTTCTAATTAAATCTTTGTAGGATGAAGAAAATGTAACATTCAACTCAGGTATCCTCTAATGTTCACCTGCTGTTTTTGCATGAAAGTCTTTATCAGTAAGCTTAAATTATACTGGATTTCCTTTATTGTATGCAAATTCTGAGATATGTATACAATATACTCTTTGTGTTAGATTCACGGTTATTAAATATCTAGGAATATGAAGATTAAGTACCTAAAAGTGTTTTTATTTTTTGCGGGAATGAGTAATATTCATACAGATTTGAAATGGAAAATGCTGGCTAATATTAAAGTAGTATTTTCTTACCCGTAATGGTCTTCCTGATTTTGAGAAGAGATTGCAAAAAGTAATGAATACGCAATTGAGTGTACCTTCTTCCTTTTCTCCGATGTCTGTGCGTTAAGATTCTAATGGTATATATATCTCGCTATAAAGCCACTTATAACCGGTCGTTGATCATTTCTCTCTAAATATTAAGAAAGAGTTAGTATGTTCGTAAGATAAGTATTGGGTAAAAGATTTAGATTTGCATTCGAGAAATAGTTAGTTTGAGAGCGTCAGTTGAGGGTTCGTTGAAGCATTCTTATTTTTTAGGGTTTTGAGGTCCAGGATGATAGAAAACTCGCCACTTTTGTATGATTTGCATCGGCGAGGTAGAATTTTATCTCAAACTCCCTAAATTTCACGCGCTTCCGCGGATCTACCGATTTATTTCGTTTGATAGTGTGACCTCCTTCATTCATTTGCATCATTGCCAGCGAGCAATCTCCCAATTATTCATATCTGAGCGCAGTCTGAACTCTCTCAAGTGGGGAAGAGGGAGATGGACAATTTCTGATTTCGTTTGAAAGAAAGAATCTTCGCTCACCTCGTCTAGGAAACGGCTGGAGATTGTTGCAGATGCGAACTTCCGGATTTTCAGAAAGTCATTCACAAGTCAGTGGGAGTCTATGCAAACAGTATTTCCTGTGAGTAGAAATAAAAACCAAAATTAATCATAATACAAACCCATTAAAACGGGCCACGTTATTACATTTACCCCGGAGACATGATGTTCTGGATTTAATTTTATCCATAAGAATACCTGAAAAAATACTGTAACTAATAAATGATTGCTCCGAAAGTGAAGAAAAGGTATTAAGAAGTTAGATCTAGAGTAGGCTAAAGAGAAATGGTAAATTCTACGAGAAGAGAAGGAAGGATGCGAACGAAAGGAAGGAGAACAGTATGGAAGCCGGGCATACGTGTCACAGTTACATTAGACCTTAATAGGGGAGAGCGCTTACGGAATGATATAGGGGCTCGAGTTCACCTAGTTCGCCTTCCATTTGCCGAAGGCGCAGTCGGCATATATCAATATAAAGGTGAAGAAAACGTGGTGTCTATTGTTAGAACTTCGAATACACTTCATTCCTTTGGGAATCATCACATTAATCGGTGATATGGCAATTCTATTAGTTAGGAGATCAACCCTGTTCGTGAAAACAAAACTTTAAATAATCCCATACTTCGCAAAATACAACGTAACCTGGATTATATATATATATTGTATTTATATATTTGTATATTTATATATTCCTGTATACTGGTGGACTGAAAACTAAATCATACTAACTGCAATTATTTCAGACGTAGGGTTTTTTTTGGAAGTCAAAAGCATTGATCCAATTCCAACTCTAAATTGTTAGCACAATTATAAGTAACAAAATTAGAGAGATTTCACAACAAAATTCAAAGATTGTATTTTCATCATACAATCTCCAACTGCTATGAAACTAAAGTGCAATAAATTATTACATCCTGCATACCACCTTTTATTTTTTCATGGCTGATTTTATATCACTGCAATGTCGCACAAGATGAATTTCTGGACTTTCTTAAATCTGGATGAGGTCAAATTAATTAATTTTCTTGTTGAAGGTTTAAATTTAATACCTTGTTTTACAGTTAAGAAAAAAATAATAAGTAAGTTGGGAAAAGTAACGGTAAACTATCGAGGAAATATAAATTATTGCAATGGAATCTGGTTACAGTATATTCACGTCATTCGGTATTTGCAACCTGGCAGGTTATACCTGGTTTACATCATCTGACTAAATAGAAACGTCCTACCATGAGAGGAAATCAGTGCCTACGTCGCATAGCTTCATTATCAATGCTGATGGGCTGTTCTGCTTCATTATCAATGCTGATGGGCTGTTCTTTCACGAAACCAGTAGCTGGTAACTTCAAGGATGTAATACACAGCACGTAGCAAATGCGTGGTTTTCATTGACTTAAAGTTTGACTGACAGATTACTGTCGATTTGAAAAATAAAATAAAAACATAAAATATGTTGCTGTAAGCAGGAACCAATTGAGTGTAGATTAAGTGAATATGTTTTGAAACGTTTCATCCGAACGATTCATTTCTCGCTCATGAAGTAAAAGTTGGAACTTTGCTGATATTTCACGATTTTTTTCTCAGGGTTCCCTGAAATAATTATTTTTTAAAAATAGACTCTCTGTCCTTTTCAAATTCAAAGAGAAATATATTTCTTCGAGGAAATAGGGACTATTCGAAAATCATTGCATAAAATTTTCACGAAAGGTCACTAAACATAAAAAACCTGTAAATCAGATGACATATATTCTATCAATACTTTTACATTCTGCAATACAATTTTAATGCATAGTGATAAGCGTGTTTTTACTTTATTTTCATTCCGATTCGTTCCATATTACTTTGCTTATGATTATGTATGCTTTCGTTGGTTGATTACGTATTTTTCCGTTGGACACTATCTGTGACAAGGAACTCGGAGGAAAAGAATCTCAGCAACTTATGGACCAAAATTTTTTTTTATCCTAATAGGAGTGTGTGATTATCGCGTAGTTAAATAATTTTATTAAATTATTTACTATTAAGTGCAATATTTTTTTAAATATGGTGAATCACCCTTAAGCAAAACAACTTGTACTCATAGGCTTTTCTAACACCCTAAAATTTAGCGTGGCATCGCTTTAAAGAGGAAAAACAAAATTAGCACATTGGGATCATATATTGGAAAATGACTTTGGAAATGGTCGAAGGAAAATCAAGGAAATTAGTGCAGAGAAAACCATGGTATTTCATAAGAAATATATAAAAAAGACAACAAGACCAAAGAAAAAAACAAAATTTAAGGAAAAATGAATGGGATTGTCCAAATTAATCCTAGAGTGGTATTAATCAAATTTGTATGAAGTCAAAATCACTCAATAGATTGGCAGTTTATTCGTCGATGGCAAAACAGTAAAGTCCTATTGAGACAAGATTGAGATTTCAGACTCGATCTCCATCATTCATATTGTAAATTGGTGACTATCCTGAAAACAGAAAGAAAAATTGTCAAATATCTGACTTTTACGGATATTTTGTCCTTTCACTTTCTAATCAAATGATCCTCTTGTAATACCTCCACTCCTGTATTTACGGTCACTATTGGTACACGTTTTGCATAATTAGACTTTCTCGGGATTTTCACCGGTTCAAGTATTCTCCCACCGACGTTTAAAAGGCTGACTCTGCCAACGTCTTCAGGGTGATGATCATCACCCTGAAGACGATGGCAGAGTCAGCCGTTGAAACATCGGTGAAAGAACACTTGAACTGGTGGAAATCCCGAGAAGAATTCATCATTAGTGTACACCGGGAAAGCATCAGATCCTTCATAGACTTTCTCAAGCTACCGGGGAAGATATCGTAGCTGAAAACGAAATACCTTTTACAATTTAAGTTTTTATTCAATTGGAAAATCTGCGTGGCATTAACCCCGGTGATTTGAGCCCTCAGAATTAACAAAACAGTCATATTTGTATGTACCATGTTTCTCCTTGGTTAGCTCAGAGAAATTATGTAAAAGCGTTCCATGATTCGTCTACCCGCCGTTGAAGTTACGGCGCCACTTATCGTCTAGCTCAGCCATTCGCCTTCGCTATTCAATCGAACCGGCGCAGTCTAGGTGGTCTGATTCCTTTTTCCCCACTTCCTTCCTCAAGCCATCTTGCCACGCTGCTGGATAAACGTAGCCCCCTTAACCTCGCCTGTCCTCCCTTCTTCTTCATACAGTACATCCTCGGCAATCGGTTTCGTTACGATCCGGAATAAAACGAACATAGGTGTCTCGAATCACTGTAGTTAGTGAAAGTTTTGTTTTGGCCTTGGTGGAAACTTAATTTCCTTGTCATTATCGTCGATTGTTCATAGGTCATTAAGCGGAAAATTTATCTTTCGTTTCACCCCTCCACTCATGAAAAATAAAAGAGACCTGGTGTAATTAATGCAACTGATTCTGACTCTCGTCTGGGGTTTGCATAGCTAGCGAAAGTGATATTAATGCCGTGGATTCTAACGCTTTTGTATACTCTACGCGTTGCTTATAATCGAATGATTATTCTAACTTTTACAATAGCCGACTGGATCACTGCAGTGCTTTATATCCATATGTGCACATCCAGCGGCGAACATAGTAAAAAGGGTCAAGACTAGCCTTCTACGAGGAATATAAAAGTAAAGAAACATCAAAGGTTTGCGAAATTATTTGATTTATTCTCCACTCCCAATGTCATTCGATTTAATCCGCCTGAGGATGCTGCATGTAGAGGAACTAGTCATGATTAATTAATGGAATTATAAAATGGAAAACAAAATTATTTATTTCCATTTCTTAAAATTTTTGCCTTTTACAATTCCATACACGAATCTTGAATACTTGAAATGCATTGGCTTTTTAGTCAAAGAAGAAAACCATTTAACTATAGTGGAAAAGATCTTTGAGAAAAGGTCATCCATTGAAGTTGGAGACACTGATATATAAAATTCACGATCAAGAATTCAAATAAAAATTATTGTTTATTCTTGAAGACCGAGCTGATAAAGATATCCCATGGTAGGTAGACATCAAAGCCATGGCATGGAGTTTTTCTCTAGGAAATTTAACATTAAAACAATGTAGCTTTTTTCTGCCAGAGAATATAATCTACTAACTATTCACATACAATACTTAAGCTCATAATAGCAAAGGTCCAAACACGTTATATGGCACTGCAAAGAGAGACGACATTGCCGTAACTGCTCGACAAAACAAGCTACATATTGGTGTTGTGAAAGAACACGTTCTCCTATCCAGTGATATTTCAGAGAAAATGTTGGCAAACGGTTGGGAAGAAAAACTTGACAAAGGACTTTGACTCCGCACGTGACACCTCTTCTCTTGGAGAGCGTTCAGTACACTTTTTCCACCCGGTGTAGGTCACCTTATTGATGACCTATCGATATATTTGGTTGCCCTCTATCACGAGGAAGAATATCACGGGTTGTTGCCTCTGTGAAATTTATGAATGTCTCGCAAATGAGTTTTCTTGTAGACATCACGGCTTGAAATCCCAGTGCCAGTCCATATGTTGCCTGAAATATTGTTATCCAAGTTTTTTCTACTTCGAAACCTTGAATCCTGGTTTAACCTTCATTCTGCACCCATTTGTGAAATCTCCTTGTATGCGTATACGAAGACGGAATTTGCTTCTCTGGTAACTGTTTATTTCATTCAATCAGCCAATAATTTCAAGGACATGTATGTAGGTTTGTGACGTGTATTTTCCTCCTATTCTTTATCCTCGAGGAAGAAAAAAATCATTAATTACGTTCAGATGATCATTTTCTGTATACATATCTGTCATTTGACGCCAGTTCTATTTGATTTCGTCCCCTGCTTTGATAATTTGTGGCTTGTAAAACTATACCATCATGAAACTTTGGCTCTGCTGTGGAGGATTGCAAGTGCGTTTGTTTGACATCCACCTCTTACATTCTCCATTTTGTTATGTCTGTTCTGATTCACTTTTTAACAGGAAGTATTTTAAAATTCCCGTGGCAACGGGAGCATAATCCGGTGCCAAACAATCAACAGCCACTTCGGTCTTTCAATATCTTGCTACGTTCTCTTTCTCCTGACGTCTTAAAGCACATGCTCATTCAGTAAAATAGATTACTCCCGGGCGTGCCGGCATTCATTCTTCGATTATCAGTCTGACCGGGAACGAAAGAAACTAAAGTGGAGATTGTGCGATTGGGATGAATTGGATAATCCCTGGGGGGATTATCCAATGGCAACATGCGGATTATTTTGAAACTCTCCTAAACTTACCCTACAAACAGCTTTAAATGTAATATCTTTTGGAATATGCTGTGTGAAATATACGGACATAAATGACAGTATTAAAAAAATAAAATTATTTTTTCATAAGTGGTGTTTCGTGAAGACTTATTGTCGAAGAAAAAATTATTATTGTCAAACTCAAACAAAGCTCAATGACGGAGATTGTACATTCCTGATAGGTTTTGATTCAATCGGAACACATTCCGCACGACTATACGCGTTATAAATATTTATTACCTTTTTCATACAACTTTCATACTAATTACCTTTCTACTCATAAATAACAGTAATTACTACAAGATATTCTAATTTTCATCTCAATGTGTTCTTTCCATTTCCAAATTTTAACGCGTTTCTATGAATATGTTTAAGACCAATTTTGAAGAGAGTTAATAGAACATGAACATTAGGAACCATAGTTTAAACGAAATTGCTATTCAAGGGGAAAATATTCTTCAAAACTGAATGCAAATTTTTATAATTATAACTTAGTTTGTTCATTTATAAAGTATGCGGTTCTTATTAAGTGGCACTGTCTCATTTCATCAACTGCTACTTTTCCTTAATGGCGTAATTACATGTTTAATGATCATGAAATAACTCAAGCATGACTATTGTTGCTATTATTTCATATTTTACAAATTATTCCTAAAATGAATATTTTTACAATCAGTATATTAAGAAAAATAAAAAATCACTATTAAAAAAATAGAATAAAACCTATTTTCTTGAATTAACAAATGAGATTATTGGTACTTCAACGCATTTTATTCTTTTTACTTCACGCGACGGTAAGGATATTTTCGCCACAATATTCGTATAAAAAAGGTTCATGCAATTTTCATGACGACGAAAGAGATGTTGGCGGCCGATACATCGTGGAATTCCATCGTTGGTTATGAAAAGAAACTTTGCAAATTCACAGATATAAACTTTTTTAAATATAAAATTTTAAAAAAAGTTTATATCTGGGGGTTTGTAAAGTTTCTTTAAATAACCTTTCATGAGCACCCTTCATTTTTGCAAATAGAAGATGAATAAATGCATGGATTTATTTGATTCTGTAACAAGGCTAGTTATTTTAAAACGTATTAAACGAAGAATTTCCCATGGAACGAACGAGGATATCTATGGTTTCACTTAGGTCTCCTAACATTGGAATTATGCTGCCCAAATCTAGGTGGGCATGTCACTCAGTCGGGCAGTTAAGAGGACAGTCATGTTTTTCGCACTGTGGTCGACTTTTCTCTCCACTGATGATATGCGAGTGGAACAGGACGTGGTACATTATCCTCAGCCGTCTTATGGCGACTTCCTCCTTCTGGCTGCTCCTCAGAGAAGATTGTCCGACTGACACTACCTGTTTCACAACGCGCAATTTATTACCTCCAAGGACCGCCATGATTCCTCCCTTTGAGTCCATGCAGTCCCATGGTGTCTGCATAACTGCCTTCATCGCCAAAGATTTATTTACACCTGACCCAAAACATGTCACCCTGTCAGATCTTCGCGTGTAGATAGGTTAGAGTGTAGGCAAGGAAAGGGAAGATTGTCGAGACCTCACGCGGTTACTCCAAGACGATTCCGTTCCAGACTTTCGATCGATTTCGTAATCACCTCGAGGGAATTGGAGTTGGATGCGGCTTATCGAGGAAAGTTTAATGGGGTACGAGTGTGTGCTTATATGCGTAAGTGGGGAATTCGGCTTGAAGGAGGGTCTGGGAGTGAGTTGAGGGTGTCCCACACGTGACCATGGGCTCTCTCGTCACGAGAGAGATTAGCTTTATGGGGCGTCGCCCCACACTCCAGTCACCATTCTCTCCTTATTCCATTTTATCTAAATCAGTGCTTTCGCATTTCGCAATCTCCATTCTAAAACTTAACTCTCTCTCTTGACAGCGTTCGGTATCTTCTGGTCGGAACAGATTTAAGGAAGGTCCAAAGACGTGAATAAACAACATACATTCCATGTATGCCTTGGGATAATTTTTTGTTGGTCTGTGGTGACTGTTTTTCTAGGAGGTGACGCTTTGGTAGCCGACGTGGAAAAAATTCTGAATTTGTGTACTTTATTTGTAAGATGGTTAAGGTAGTTCAAAGATTTCAAAGGTTTCTGAGTGATTTAAATGAAAAATTTACTTCCCTTTATTGTTAAAACAACCACGAAAACCCTAAAAGCAGATCAACCACTGTATGACAGAGACCGAATTCGCTATTAACAAAGTATGTCGCATGTAAAAAGGTTTTAAGGGGTAGGTTTAAGTTATTGCGGTGGGTTCAACAATTTAATTAAGGTCCTTTGTGAGATAGTGTAGTTTCCTTGTATACATAGGCTGTGAACTGTTAATTTACGTTTCTATTTGGCGAGGAATCACGAAATTCGGCTACTCGGCCTCAATACAGACTCCATCCGTTGTTACAATTGATTTTCACAGTTCCCACCGCACCATTAAACCTTTCAATGGAACCTTTCTTTTTGTCATAATTTTTATTTGATAATCGTTTTACTTTAAACCTTGGAACCCACTAACAACAATTTCGTCTTGGGAATTCTATTTAATAGTTACGCATTAACACCAATCGTTGTTATACTTAAAGCGAAGTATTCACTCTTTTGAAGTATACCGTAAGGTTTCCTACTGTACTATTACTTTTAAGATCATTGTTTTCTTAGCTTTAATGGGGATTGTACGTTTTTAATGAGTACCCAAAATATTTGATCATCAAATTGAATATAATCCGAACTATTCTGATAGTTATAATGCAAGATATTTCTCTCCGCATTATATCCGCTTCGATTAAAAACTGGCTCATTATCTTTCACGTAGAGAGTTAAATATGGATACATCTATTTCGTATCAAAATCGTATTTAATGTAATGTAAAAATAAAGTATCGCATGCATGTACTACGACCACAGTCGAAAAAATCTAGGTATCATTTGGGCATATACATGTAAGTCTTTCACATACGAAATAGTTTCCTGGTGTAGATAAATAAGCTTTTTTGCAATTACAGAATTTCCATTTTCTTTCTGCGGAGGAATTACACCTCAACTGCAAAAAGATAACGGATAGATCTTGAACTAGTACTGTCTATGAATGTGAGTTGCTAATAACTCCGTATGTTCCATGAAAAGTATTTGATACGATTTCTTCATGCTAGTTATATTTAATTTAGATTAAATCAGTCTATGATTAGTAAAGAGATGCACTGATTAATTTTATGTGTCATTCAAAGTATCATTATGAAACAGACTATAGGTTTAAAATTGGTCATTTTAATATATCCTGGCTTTCACAACTTCAGTCTTTTGAATGAAGAGTATATAATATTATTAATTCATTTTCTATAATTACTTTTCTGTTCAACCTCAATTAAAGGGAATGCGGAAGATGAATAGAATAACAGAGATTTAAAGTATTTTTGAGGATTTTTTAAACAAAGAATCCATAATGAATCCAAATTTAGGTTGGGATTATTTATTTATGTTTACAAATAATGGAGAATATTTTATTCTAAGCTTATTTTCTCTAGTGTCTAAATCTGTACTATGTTGTAATTTAGGAGAAATAAAACTTTATAGTATTATATAATAATACTATTTTAACTTTAATATTCGCTTTTTAAAAAAAATTTCCTCGCACACACCAAGTTATTTAAAGGGGAGAGGTTGTGCATACTTGTTTTAGAGAATCATAGACATGATCACCCACAATGTCCACGAATTTTATAATCGATATCTTGGATGTTGATTAATTATTGCTGACCATTAATCTTTTGTTGCTGACACTGATCTTTGATTTCAAAAATATTCAAATTAAAAAGTTATAAGTAAATCATTCACTATTCGTCTGTTAATTTTAGTAATTTATTCGTAATTACGCCAACTGTAATATGCATGATATTTGCGCTCATATTTTTCGTGGAAAAATAAAAAAATATTATAACATATGATGCCTTATGGTTCAGTGAACTGGATGTAAATATATCTGTTCTACAATATAAGTGTACTTTGGCATTTACTATTTAATTTGTTTTCCAAGCGTCTATTTCCTGTAGAAGAAATCATATTCACAGATTCTAAGACTGATATGAAATGCTCCTTTTTTTTAAGTTATCAAAGAAAAGTGTAATTATCGATTCAGGTCTATTTCCTGTTATACAAAAAAAGCACTTTGATTACATTAAAAATTTAAAATTTAAAAGAAATGTTCCTAAGAAAAAAAAACAGAATATTGAAGTTGGAATTTTATGGACTGATACTGTTTAAGGTATCTCAAGGAATTTAGGTGTCCGATTATTACAGTTTGTTTTCTCCGTTTTTAATTGATGTGGTATGCTTTCATACATACAATGAAAGTTATTAAAGGAAGCCAAAGAGAATTAAATCGGGAGAAAAAGGAATTCAGTCTTTCAAAAAAAATCGCGGAATAGACTTTTGGAAAGAAAATTTGAGTTTAAATTTGGTTAAAAAATGTGATAATATTTTTGGCAGAAGTTTTTGAATGAACTGATACATTTGCAATGTCTTCATTTTTAATGGCTTTCAATAAAATATCTACCGACTTTCTGAACGAAACAGAAACGTTACATAGTTCATTGTAGTACGAGCATATGTTAAATCTCTAGGAGTGACCGTTATAACGTGATGACGTATGACTTTCCACGTTATGACGTGGAAAGTCATCTCAGGTGTTAATGCGACGCTAATTCCTTTAGTGGTAACAAAGATCGAAAATATAAGACTAAAACTATCTTTAAAGGTATTACTTAAACTGACGTGGGTTCTAGGAAGAGTTTTATTCGTACCAATAACTCCAAATATGAAATAATGATCACCCACTCATGAACTGATGGGTCCCCATATTCTATTATTTAATGCGGAAAAATCATAAACTTCTATAAAAATATTTATTTTCTTGCAATGTGCACGACCAGCGCACATGAAGATTATTGATAATCGAAGTAATATACTCTCAAAATGAAAGCATGATGATTTTTAAATGATCGTGACCATTTTGGCTTTAGTTAATCTTAAATGGAAGCAAAACATATTTCTCACATGTGGATGTCTTGAGAAATTTTATTATCTGGGGACATAATTGGGGGAAATAAAAATTAGATTAGGTGTGTGAATAGACAAGATGTTCAGATGTAATCGAACGTTGAAGAGACCGTGATAAAAATTAGAATTTTAGGTTATCATCATCAGTGCTTCAGTTCGAAGATTGGTTGACTACAGCCCTCCATCCTTTCCTATCTGGTGCTCGCTCTCTTACCCCTTGGTAGGTTTTCTATCTAACGTCCCTTAAAATTTCCCCGATATATTTGCCCCTCTGTCTTCTTCTCGGGGTTTTCCCCTCCAATTTATCTTCTAGTCTATTCTTCATGAACTCATTATGCCTCAGAGTATGTACTATCCACCTTATTCTTCTTTACTTTACCGAACTGTACATTGACTTACCTCCCTCCGCTCTTCTGTACACTTCCTCGTTCCTAACTCTGTCCGTCCACTTGATATTCAGCATCCTCCTCCAGTACTGTGTTTCGAAGGCTTCTTATAATCTTTTGTCTATTTTTCCTATGGTCCATGTCTCTGATCCAAAAGAGTGGCATTCTCCATACAAAACTTTTCACTTATTGCTTCCTTGTGTGGAGTGATATCTTTCTTGAGCTTAGTAGTTACCTCTTCCTCATGAATCATAGCCTGAGATAATCTGCTCTTGATATCTGTAGAGCTTCTTCAATCCCATATAATCCTACTTCCCAGTTAGGTTAAGGATTTCACTTGTTCTAATTTCTCTCCTTCTAGCTCGACGTCTGTGCTCAGCTTCTCTCTTCCGCAGACTAGTATTTTAGTCTTCCTTCTACTTATTCTCATGCTGTACTCATTCAGTACTTTTTCCATTGTGTCCAAGGTAGTCTGTAGATCTTCACGTGTCTTTGCTATGACTGCTATTTCGTCCGCGAAATGTAGCATGTTAATTTCTTCCCCATTCACTTTTATATCTCTGATGCCTTTTTATACTATTTCCTGTATTGTTTCTTCTAAGTATATGTTGAACAATCCTGGCGAGAATTACACCCTGGGCTAACTCCTTTATTTATTTTACTTTCGATTATTCTTTCATTTTTCATTTTCATTGTGGTGACTTGATTCTGGTAGAGTTGGAATATTACTTTTCTATCTCTGTAATCAATGCCTAGTTTCTCCATAAACATGAGCATCTTATTCAATTCCATGTTACGAAATACCTTTTCTAAGTCCACGATTGCAACTAATAGTGGCTTGTTTCCATGACTTATTCTTTCTATAAATATTCTTGGGCTCAGTAAGATCTCTCTGTTTATCCTCTGCTTTCCAAATCAGAACTGATTCTCCGATAGGTTTTCTTCGATTATTTCCTCCATACTCCGATTGATTATTCTCATCAGTATATTGGAGACATGTGACGTTAAACTCAGCGTTCAGTGTTCCTCGCAACCTTCTGACCTCGTTTTGTTGAATTATCTAACGTTTCACTCTTAACAAAGCTCTTCGAGAGTCTACAACTCTCATAACAATCCCTGATTATTCCAAACAGAGTGTCTTTAGATTTTCCTCCTACGATCTTTATCATTTTTCAGCTGATTCTATCTACTCCTGGTGCTTTGTTTTACTTGAGGTCCTTCACTGCTGTGTCGAATTCAGATCTTGATATACCTCCACGTCGATCATCACTTCGTTCTCGTCTATGAAAAAGCTGCTCTCCAGAGGCTTCGGCCCTCGGTACTATTTCTTAATATATTCTTTCCATTTTTTTTCCTGTCTATCTCATCTATGAGTAGTTTCCCATTTTCATTCCAGATATTATTACACTTCGATTTTACCCTTTGCTTTCTTCAAGTTATTTCTTCTTCCCTCAGTGTCAATTTGTTTTCCTGTCGCCATTTTTTCTGCAATCACCGAGGCGTATCTTTCTCGACTCTTATTCTCCTCTAAGGTTGTCGTGTTCCATCTTGCCTTTCGTTTTACCCTATTCATATTCTTATATCTTAGGAGGCTCTCCATAAGTACTATATAGGGGTCAGAGATGGTTTCCGGCTTAACGACGTGAAATTATTTCAGGTAGAGGTTATGTGGAAAAACGTGTTTGTGGTTTACCTCGCCTGATTATACCGTGCCACGGCGTAACCCGGATCGTAAGATTAAATAATTTTGTTTTGTGAAATTGCAGTGTTTTTTTATGTTCCTCTAGATAGTGGCCACATATCAGCACCGGGATGTTCTGCACTAGTTCACTTGTGTGCTATACCTCTATCTGACGAGAATATAGTCGATTTGGTACATAGCTATGTCCCCCCGGAATCTTCCATGTGTGTCTTCTTCGTTTGGGTTGCTCGAAGTTTTGTGTTCGTGATCATCATTTTCCTCTCGCCGCTGAACTCTACTAGACCATCGCCTTTAGTATTTCGCTTTCCGAGTCGGAACTGTCCTACGCTGCTTCCTTTTTTGCCCTCTCTTACCACTGCGTTCCAGTCGCCCATTACCATCAGGATTTTAGGTATGCGAGGAAAATAGTCGTAGAGCATTGGCGTTTCAGACGACATGAAATAAGGTATAAAGTACATGAGGATGAAAAACGGATTGTCATATTGCAATTTAAACCTGTGTTGTGCTCTGCTTCAGTACTATTAATAAAATTATTAAGGATGCAAAATTATAAAATATACACCGAAAACCTTTATTTTATCCGCGGAGTAAAAGTATAGTATATATGAATAAATTAATTTTTCGTAGTTCCCTTTAGAATTTGACTTATTGAAATCCGCGAGATATTTCTTTTATCGAACTTCTCCTCAGAAAACTCGATTCCGGGCTAATTAAATGCAACACAGTCACTAAGAGTCTGAGCTTGCAAAGCTGCGTGTCTTGGTGCTCCAGTGGTTGTTTCTGGGTGGAAAGTCGGGGGCGGATAGCGGGGGTCGTCGGTCGTACACTCACACTCCCGCCCAATACCTGTCCGCCCAAGACCGTAGATGTATATATCTAGGTTGTCATACATCTACGACATTGCGCCCCTCTGCAGGCTGACTCCCCCTGCCGTTCTCCGTCCTAGTTTTCTTCCAGGAGAAACCATAACAAAATAAAATGTAGTATAGCGCCGCATTACTATAAGGAGAGAGCGAGTGAACACGGCGGTGGCAAAAACAAAGCGCGAAGGGCTCGACCTAACTGGGGTCGAGGTGGACACGGATCATAAGCACCAAGGGTGTGCTTACGAGCTGTGCCATGGTGTGCTTAAGAGCTGTGTCCGTCGCGCTGCGCCGTATCGTTACTGCGGTGTTGAAATGGCCTTGCCCGCATATTACAGCTAGAACGATTTTGCCCTATGGGGTTTTAGGACCCAATAAAACAATCGGGATTGAAGAAGGGAAAGCGTCAGGCAAATGGTCGACAGTTGTAGATTTTTGGAATAGCTAATTATCAAATTATTTTTCAATAATACCACACGATTTGAGCAACACTAGTTTCTCTGTGGCATGTCTGCTGGACATGCTATCTTTCAGAAAGAGGGAAAAGTTATTTTATTAGTTAGTTAGGATATTTTTTACATTGCTTCCCTTAAATGAGTAAAAAGCACTTGAGTGTATCTGTTTCAGTTGTATGCTTAAGATTAAGATGATACTTAGCATTTAGAGATAGACCTGTAATTATTAAGAGTATTCTAATATTAAGCATATGATCAAAAGACGCGTGATTTTAACTATATTATTTGTCCTGCAAGGTTTTATGAGGGATGTGAAGCTTAATTTTTTGTGCCCGGAGAGGAATTGTGACTAATAGGACAGGTTGGACAGTGAAAAAGTAGAAATATGAGGGGGAAGCTAGTATGACAGAGCAGAGGAAAGAGAAATAATTGAATAAGTAACGATGCTGAGGATGATTTAGGGCGAACAAATTGGTAAAGGGTCGGAGTAGAATATGGAGAGAAAAATTAAAAATGTTGCTAAGGACGACTACGTCTACGAAATACCCTGAAAGCCACCCCAAGGGTGTGTGTAGGGACTAGGGCTAGTAAACGGAAGAGCTTAAGTATATCCCAGTATTCTATTTATTTATGCAGGTTAGTGTAACTTAGTCCAATGAAAATCTCTGAGTGGATATCGACCTTGATTTGGAAATGTTTTCGATTGTAACAACATAATACAGTTTCTCATTTATATACCATGCTCTTCAACCCTAAGGTCAGTTTCGTAGGTTAGGATAGAGCTCACCTACTATAATGCTAGGCGTAACCGTCTTTGGAAGTGCACACATCTGAGTAGAGGGTCCAGTTCCTTTCCTTTTGCTGTTTTTAATTTTCCATCAAGATGTAGTACCTAGGAAATCACTCAGCTTGGATTTAGTTGGTTATGTCCTGAGCATTAACCTAGTCTTAAACATCGGTCCCCCGATCAGAAGCCAAGCACTCCAACCAATGGGGTACCGTAAGCCCATATTATTACTTTGCGTGCTTGCATAACATGAAATATCATTTGTTTTTTTGTTTGCCCCTCCTCAATGCATTTTATTGTATATTAAATACCTGCGGTGGCTTCGTACAAGTTTCGTCATCATGAATGATTTTTCAAATAATATCTTTACATGCGAAAATGTATAGATTCATATACAGATTTAAAAAAATATATATTTTCAACCATTCGTTAAGACAAAATAAAATGGGTACTGGATGAATTCATAATATCCTAATGTTGAAAGAATTGATACTTTTTCGAGTAAATTATATGCTATTCCTTAAACTATATTAATAAGATACCAAGGTTTTTGACAATACACCGTGCAGTACTCATACTAATGCATCACTTGCCCATTTGAGAGACTTATGCGAGGGGGTTGGTAACCGTGCTGAGAGATGGACAGCAACTTGAAAAATAAGAAGGGCGTGTTGGTTTAAAGTATTCGGCAGGAGGAGAGGGAGGGCAGGGAGAGCTTTGTGACGGGGATATATACGTTGAACGGAAGCCCAGCGTGGAGGAGGGCGGGAAGGAGGGAGGGTAGGGCATAAAGTTTAGTGGTCATGGGAGGAAGAGGAAGGTGGAAGAACAGCGCTGAGGAAGGCGGAATGATTTCGCCTATAGGTATACGCTCCCTCTCTCGTGCCCTGGCAGTGTGAGCTCTCCTTCTGACGTGCGTGTGTGTGTGCGTAAAGACTTTGGTGGGTGGAGTCGTAAAACGAGGTTGAAAACGGAATAGAATGGGGATTGCGAGTAGAGAGGGGGAAGCGAGCGGTGGAGTAGGCGGAATGGCTGAATGCGCCCCCGTAGATGGGGGAATTTAGTGGGAGTCGAATTGGGTCTTGGATTGTTATCGAAGGCAAGTAAGATGGAGATGAAAGACTGTTGTTTGAGGGAGGGACCGGAAGAGAAAGAAGGAAGGAAGGAAAGGATTATTGGTCATTGAGAGGGAAGGGAGGAATTCCCTGAGAAACGAAGTGGGATACTGGTCCTTTTTGTGAGATGCGGGAGAAATCATCAGAATGACTATCCCTGTACTTCTTCTTCACTACCTCCTCGCCATACACCTCACAAGGAGATTTTCTTCCCGACTCCCGCATTCTACGTAGAGACATCTCTCATTGGTGAGGACTGAAACCCATCAAAGTGTTCATTCTTGGTAATCCTCGTCCTTCTCGAGGAAAAGTGATGCGGAACGTCTTTTTTTCTCGACGTCATTCGACTTTTCTGACCCTGAAATGAAGGCTAAAGGGATACCGCTAAGGCACAGGTTCGAACGCGTTTCAATGACTCTGTGCTATGACTAATATTAAATGGTGGCTTGAAGGGATTGCTGAGTTTTGGTAATCAACATATTTCTCTAGTTTCTTGTCCTTATACTTCTTCCTTTCACATTCTCGGCGTTTTTTACCGGTATAATTCCTAATTGAGAAAAGAAAATGATTCTTAATTGTGGTTATTTTTTAAGGTTTAACCTGAACTCAACCTAATCCCCAGCTTAAGTAACGCCTGTGATATAAGTTGGAGTTGATCTCTTAAAAAATAAGCTCCGCGCAGTCTTGGTAGTTCTATAAAGCCGTTATCTTCCTTTTTCGCACTTATTGAGCGATTATTATTGTTAACGAACTTTACCCAAAAATCATCCGCAACAGCTTGGTTGTTTTCTTGGACAATGCTTGTATATAGAGGAAAACTAATTAGTTCAGTACAGGCGATCAGTAAGGATTAATGAATGGGAGATCCCAATACTATGCATAGGTGTATTGAGGACAAAAAATAACATAGGATGTAGAACGCAGAAAGGATTTTTTTGTATACCTCGTGAATTTTGAAAAAGCATTAGAAAGGGAAGAGTACTCGAAAATAATTTAAATAATACAAAAAATAGAAGTTGATTGAAGGGACAGGTATCTCATTCATTATTCATACTGCACAAATGAAGGCTCTGGATCAAGCTTGTCGGGCAGAGAAAGGCAGGAGTGTAAAGCTTTTAACTTTTATTCCGTGCTATGGCGAAATCGGAATAGAACGATCTTGAAATACGAAATAAAGTGGGATGGGAGATGTTTAAAACGGTGAGATGTATTGATGACTAAGTATTTATTATTAGGTCAGACAAAGAGCTACAAAATATTATTATAATGGATAAGTGTGAGTGCTATAAGATGAGGATGATTTGTCACAAATTTTCTATTTGAAAAAAATTAGGATTATTTTGGGCGGTATTAATGACTAAAAATCTATTGACTCTCCATTTGCTGATCATAAAATTACCGAATATCATAATTGATATTTTTTTGAAAGATGAAAAACAAAGTGAAATTTTAAGGAGTGTGAGGCGATTAATTTATTTTGGAAGTATTTTACAATAAAACGTATTTATTAACAAGGGTATTAGAAGGAGAAATGTCTCGTCAACAGTGAAAACGTTTACTACGAGAAGTGAATTTATGACTTAGACTTCAGGCAAAAATGTAAAGGAGACAAAATCTGAAGCGATATGAACGTAGCAGCTTATCGTTCACACATTATGATTTTAAGGAAAGGAGGTCAGTGCAGAATAGATAAGGGGCACGTTTGAGATATGGGTGTGGGAGAGAATGATGAAAAGAAAAAGAAAGAGTAGTCATGCATTGTTCCTGATGAGTTGGAGAAGAGCAAATTCATAGGACATAAAATGGATGGAATGATGGGAAATAGAGGGCATATAGACCTGCATTAGCGTTGGTCATCTACCACTATTGGACGATTTACGGACCATGCAACTCCTACCTTTCGGTGGTAAATTATCCGTAAAATGCTCTATTTTTTCGATAAGATCTGTGAGAGAACGATTTTACAAATAACAACACGCCTCAACGAAGATAAATCATCGTCCATGATTACAAATTAAATATATGTTGTACTTTTTCCACAAAATTGTGTTTCGTACAACGCGTTTATGTGATACGGCATCTTTAGGTACAATATGAATGGAGAGGCAGATAGACACCGAAACAAACGGTAGTTTAATTCAACCAAGATACAATGTTGCTAAGACAGATTGCGATAAGGTAACGCAAAGATGGTAACAGGCGAAAATAAGATATTAAGTGGAAAAATTGGATGGGAGGGGGAAATGGAAAAGGTGGGGAAGGGGAGTTGGGTGGGTAGTTTAAAGTGTGGGAAGGCTGAGGTGGATTGGGAGGGGAAGGTGCATTGGTTTTTCTTGGCGTGGGAGTAGAGGAGAGAGGTGGGAAGAATAAAAGTTTGTTGTGTAGCTGTAAATTTGAATCAGCTGATGCTCTAATAATTTAAATTTGCTCATAAGAGCTTCTATTTTAAGGGGAAACTACTAATATACTACTATTACTACGTATATACAATTTGTATTCAAGAATATAAAATCCTTCCACAAAGTGAAGCCTGACGTGGTAAACTTTATATGAATAATCATTTTTCCCAAGCACATTCTACTCTTGTACTTGTTCCTCAATGCTTCTTTTTCGGAGTCTTTCGGAATATGACTTCTCCAATTGCACATTTGCACCGTAGAAAAACTAAATCCAGCGAATTACGTATTACTACCCTGGTCAGTTTATCTTCACTTTCGTTTTCGTTTCGTCGTTTCGGGCTACAAATCACGGCGCCGAATTGCCGCTTGCCGTCAGATTAGAACATAATCAATAACCTCCTCGTGAGGAGACAGAAAGGAAGGTAGGCTGTTCCTCCTCCTCCTCCTTACCCTCACCCCCTTTTTGTATATTTTTTAATAAAGGAACGAATGGGAAGGGTTACAAAAGGACAAACGCCACTGGAACGCTTCCCCCAATATGTTTCGCGTCATCATTTCCGTTGTTCCCTCGCGCTCCGCGCATCACGATTTTCGTTCGATGGAGCTTGGGTCGGCTGCCGACGACAGCGGCGCCGAACTCGACGAAAGACGAATGGCCCCACCCCCTCACTTCCGAAGGGGGGAGGAGGAGGAGGCCGGATGGGGAGGGGGTGGAGCGAGCGGTGAGAGCAGAAGAAAAAAATTCAGGGAAAAATGGAGAGGGAGGGAGAGAAACCCTTTTGTGAATGCACTTCGCCTTATCTAAATCACTTTTCCATTCCTCCATTGTTTAGTAAATCGATACATTGCTGTTGCCAAGGTGACGGTCAGCCATGTAGCGGCAGTCGGATAGGATACGGCTAGGGGTAGTTTCGTGTGCGTGTGTGTGTTTTTTGTGTCTGTCGGTCGGTTGCGCTCTATGGGTATGAGGGCGGTGTTAGAGCGCTACGTGTTATGAGGTTGCTGGGGTGGTGGAGTTGAGAAGTGCGTGAGGATAGGGATTAATTTTTTTCAAGGAAACCGACTAAGGCGGGGTTATTCAGGAGGGACCCATGGAAGGCGGACGATTGCGGGGTGCGTGGCTGCGGACGTTAACGGCCCCCTTCGGTTGAGGCCCTTGGACGGCACCTTTTGAAAGCGCTGTCAGAGTTAGCAAGGGGAGGGCGAGGGTTGTAAGAGGGCTGGCTACGAGGCGGCCAGCTTCCGGGTCTGCATGGGGCAGAATAAATCAAAGTTCGGGTAAAGAAAAAGGGTGCATGGAGGGGAAGGTAGATAGCAAGGTTATAAACCATCGCGCCTTCTATAAAACGATCGACGAAACAGAATTGAACCGATGGGTACTTAATGAAAGGAAAAACTATTGATATCTAAAAATCCAATTTCTGTTTAGTTTCTGGTTAACTTTTATTAATTGGCTAAAGTCGCAGCTAACCTCCACACACGGGTTTGAAGCAGCAATCTTACTCAAAATTTCAGTTGAACGTCTTGAATGTTCTTACGTTGAGATCCCTCAGAAGGTCCTATATATAATGTTCACTGGTCCATTTTGATCTTAGTTGTCTTTCTTTGGTTTATTTTTTGAAAGTGGTGTTCTGATAACTGCACTTTAAACAGCATCGGGAATTGAAATATACTCTGTCATGTTAACTTACTGTTCATATTCTTCCGCGTGGCTTGCCATTGTGGAGAAATATTGCCTGAAATTTTATTTGTGTCTAGCTAATCCAATTCAGTATTTTTAATTTGAAAATTTCCCTCAATATATACAAAAGTATTCTATTTCATCATTTTGATTTAACCCGCATTGGTGGTCTTAAGGTTGTAAATAAGCAAAGCTGAAGTTAGACTATATAACACATTATTCGATGTGAAGGAGTTAGGCAATCATGTATTTTACATCCTGCCTTGTTCCACATTTATGTATAATAGAAAAAGCTTGTAAGGTTTGATTGGTGTGATAGCTAGAGCAAGGCTGAGCAACGACCGCCTTATGTAAACAATATCTTCCAACTTATGATTTGCTGACGAAACTACTCTCTATGCTAATAATAAATCAAAATAAAGGAATTACTACAAAGAATTGAAAAGGAAACCGAAAAGTTAGGACAAGTTTGTCAACACACAAAGACAAGAAAACGATAATGTCGTAATAGCCGAAACCGGTAGTATCGGTCAATAAAAAAGTGGAAGTCACAAAATAGTTTTTATTATGACATCCTTCCACAAAGTCGAAGCTTCAGTTTTTAATTATATTTGCAATGTATTATTATTCTCTTCAGAACGGTTCAACATGAAAAATCGATCATCTTTCAAGCTCCAAATGTTTCATAAATAAACCCATAAATTGTGGATTTAAGTCATGAAAGTGAATGAAATTCCAATCTATGCATTTTATGTTGTTCTGGCTAAAGGCGGCCGTTTGAAAGGGCATATAAATGAATTAAAAAAGTACATTTAGTCGGGGCGGATAATTGATAAACTAGACTGGTCTCCACAACCATATAGTACATTTCATTTTACAGGAATAGAAAACATAGGCTGTTTCAAGGATTGGAAGCATCTTAGGACTGTAAATTTTGTCATTCAATTAATATCATAAATTTAGGACACGGGCTCATAATTGATATAAAAAGAAAAGTGGAATGAGAAAACCTTTACAGGTTTTGAAATATTTTATTATGTAAATTTGTTGATGAACCTTCAACCCTTAAAAAAATAAAGTAAAAATATTTAATGTAACGGGAAAAAAGCTGTCGTTTCGTCTCATCAAATTCGTGTAAGAGCAGTACTCACTAAAATATTGGGAGAATCGCGTCCCCATAGTGTTGTGGTATTAAATGGGGTGAGAAGAAAACAATCAATGAAACAGAGTAACGCAATAGAAAACAATGAATGAAACAGATGTTAATTTCATGTGCCAAGTGTAGTGTGTGTTAATGCCTCGTCTTCTTTTGAAGATGAATGTGGAAAGTGTAGGCAGCACACATAGCATCCGGATAAACACAAGTGTAGGCAACATATAGAGCATCTGGCTAAACACATTCGATGAATCACTTAATGGGAACAAATCGAGATGCGCTTCAGAATGCAGGCTGTGGCAACTATTGAAAGAGCCAGAAATAAGACTACTCAGAGATAATGTACGCCAAATGTTTATGGGGCACAATCACCTCTCTCCTGCCAAGGAGTATATTAAAAACTCTGGCGCCAAAGTTTCTTCCTACGGATGCCAAGAAACTCGTATACTTAATGAAGAGCGCCTCTGATACTTTACGATGAATTTTAAATCAAGAAGATTGAAACGAACGCTATGCAATGATTCTGGTTAGTCTCATTGATATAGAGAGGAGACATTGATTATAAGCAGCTAACGTTGAATACTTCGCCGCTTTAGGCTGGTAACAAAATATTATAACTTAGATATAGATAAGAATGTCACATTTGGGAAATTTACTGAAAACAGTATTTTGGATACTGAAAGTAAAAAACAGCACTTTTACACAGAAAAAGTGGAAAAGTGCTGTTTTTTACTCTCAGTATAAATCACTTCCACCACATCACGCCTG
>WURS02047052.1:0-11085 GCA_011762765.2 Rhinocypha anisoptera | reverse complement strand
CCCCCAAATAGCTCATTACAACCAGAATTATATACTGGGCAACATTGCTAATAGGAGTTTTTTCTGTCCGACTCCAAATAAACGAGTTGTATTAGGAAACATCTGAAATTTTCCATTTGATCTCCGAGGTGAGTCATATTATGAGAGAATTAATCCGAAATTATAGTAAAAAAAAGTCCGATAACCTATTTTAGGCTATTCGGAGCATACTCACCATCCACTGGATCAGATGTTAGCCGATATCAGCCGAAAAACTAGATGTTTAGATGGGCCCTTTCGTCGCCCTATTGGCGACGAGTGGCGATTCTAGCTTGTTACAAGCTACCTTTTATACCGTGAGACAGCGGCGTGGTTGCAGGGAGTAAGGCATAGAGAGGGGGTAAAGTACTCTTTTCCCTTTATGAAACTATTGAGATCTCACCCGAACCTGGATATTTACCCATGATTTATATATTATTTCTTTATAGTCCAGCATTCGTGACAGGCTGCTGCGGGTGCAGAGGCAGCACAATTACGTGAAGAAGGAGGAGCTAGAGGGGCGGCGGTACCGGGTAGTGAAACTTGAGAACACCACCACCCGATATGGAGAGGCCATATTGGCCTCAATTGAGGTTGACGGGGGGAGGAGGAAGATTTACCTCCCTCGCGTTTTTCTACTCTCCCCAAAGGAGGTGATGATGTATAATTATGGGGATGAGAGATTTTTTATTTAAAAAAATAAAAAATTTATTAAAGATTGATTAAAAAACCTGTTATACTTTTATTTTGAACCTTACCTAGTAAAACTCGTAGAAAATGCACCTAGCGATAAGCAAATTAAAATCTACCGCCCCTACCCCTTGGTTACAGACAAAATATTGTACATTTGACGTGCCCATCTGATGCGGAATTGGGCATTTGAAAACTTTTATTCTTACACATTTTTGTTCCGATTTCAAATAACCGAGTTATATACGGAAATACCCGAAATTTTGAAGTTTGGACCACCGCCGACTAGCTCATTACAACCAGAATTATAAACTAAGTAACTTTGCTGATTAAAATTTAGTCTGTCTGACTCCGACTAAGCGACTATAGTAAACAAAAAATCTGGCACCCCTGAACCTATTTTAGAGACAAAATATTGTACATTTGACGTGCCCATCTGATGCGTAATTTTTCATTTGGGAACTTTTTTTGTTACACTTTTTGCTACGACTTCAAATAACTGAGTTATATGTGAAAATACCCGAAGTTTTGGGGGTTTGCCCACCCCAGACTAGCTCTTTACAACAAGAATTATAAACTAAGCAACTTTGCTAATTGAGTTTTTCTGTCATACTAATTGTCTTTTCTGTCATAAAATTTTCCGCCTGATTTCCGAGGTGGATCATATCATGAGAGAATTAATCCGAAATTATTGTAAAAAAACCGAAAACCTATTTTAGGCCTTCGGGGCATACTCACCATTCACTGGATCAGATGTTCCCATGATGACATCAGCCGAAGTCTACCGATGATAATGTTGGGTCGGTTCACCGCCCTATTGGCGGTGAGTGACGATTCTAGCTTGGGACAGACCCCCTTTTATACTGTGAGACAGGGGCGTGGTTGGCGGGAGTATTGCATGGAAAGGCGGTAAAGTGAAAGGTGCAATGCAATCGACGCCTCCTTCTAGACACTTCTGCGGAAACGTTAGTGGTGTGAGGGGAAGTAGCGTAGTGGGGATTTAATGTCAATGGGTGAACGGAGGCCGATGCATCCACTCCGTAGCTTCCAGCATGTTCTCGAAGCTACTAAAAAAATAGAGCACACGTCACTCTCGAGCGGGGTGTTTGAAATGCTACATATACATACAATCGCCTTTTGCGGGCTTATTTTAAATCCTAGCGAAAAAGTAGTTGGCCTTTTTTATGGAATATATTACCGTCTTTCACATGATGTCGTCCGTTTTTAGCTTCGTCTGTAAATAAGCGAGATAATTGCATACTTTTGCAACGATATTAATTTAAAAATCATGAGGCTATTAGTCGTCGACTAGCATACGTAAAACGAGTAATAAAAATGCAGCACGTGCTGTTGCGTCAGAAAACCTTGAAGGTGATTACCTCCGGTTGGGTGGGGTGGGTAGTGAGGTAGGGAATGGGGTTTGAATGTGATTAATTATGCATGCGACCTTGTCCCAGAACAGACATTCCACCCCTCCTTAGACCAATAACTTTTGATAACCACAAGTTGGATCACTTTGTTGAAAATCTGATTGTCCTTTCATAATTTTTGAAAATTCCTCGTTTACAATTTCATCCAGATAATCAGCTTCGACTGCCCGTCGATTGACGGTTTTAAAACAGGCCCACATTTCCTCTGTCTCTTTTTTCCAAAATTTACATATTAATATTAAGTTAAATTTAATAGAATTGTTAACTGCGACCAGTTGCGATAATTTTTCAATAACCTGATCTTTGATTTCGTTCAGAAAAGATATCTCGTCCCGACCCCCCTCCTCCTCCTCTGGAATTATCCAGAAGGTTTTCAGCCTAGATCCTATCGCCGAAATTTTGAAGGTTGGCCCACCCCCGACTAGCTCATTACAACCAGAATTATAAACTAAGCAACTCTGCTAATTGCTACTCCTGCTAAAGCAACTCTGCCATGATGGAGGGGGCAACGGTTCTCTACGCATTTGGCGAAGTCGAGTGCGAATTCCTTTTTGATCTTACAGGGCGCACTTTCATATCGTTGGAAAAAGAATTGCACTGCCCCGCGCCCGATACATGTTCCTTCCCTTCCTTTTCCTGTCTCAACCCATGTCACAAATTACGCAGTAGTGTTTGTGCTCTGACAGAGGTCTGACAGTCTACCTACAAAACAGCTTTTTCCCACGTTCTCAACCAATCTTCTTCTTCAAACCGTCTACTACCTAAATAGTACAAATTCAAAAAGCATATGCGTTAGATATGACTCCATAACATTTGAATCTGTAGTATTATTTACTCAAGTGAATAAAAAATGTATCAATTTAAAATGGGATGATATCACATATGTAGAAAGTTCAGTTAACGAGTATTTTTCCACGGGTATATAAACTCCTCTCCATCTACGTTCGGTGGGCTATGCAAATTTCTTTGGTATGCGACTCGTGTCTCTGAAAAGTATCTCTGGAGAGTCCTCGATTAACTTGAATGGTGACGAGTGGAATCGTCTCATTAAGATTTCCAAATTGATTACTTTAATTCTCCAGAATCTTTTACAAGAATGTTATAAGGTGAAGCATTTTCTTCGTACGCTATTCGAGTCAGGTACGACCATCAAACCGAGCAATAGCAATTTGAATTATGACAGATTGCGAATGGAAATGTCGCTCATTGAATGCATGTAAGTGTGTGTGAGAGTGTGTGCGTACTGCTGCTGTACTCAAAGTTTTTTATCTGTTTTTTACGTAATTATCCTCAATGATTCGGATTAGGTGGTCACGTGGACTGGGTGATTCTGGTACTATTTAGTTGGTCCAATCTAATAAATGGTATGTTTTTACACATATGATATATGCAAATGATAATTAATGAACTTTTCCGTAGAGAAGATATATTAATTAATATATATATATATATACTCACAATTTGTGTTCTGTTTGTGCTATTTCTTACGTGAGAGAGTTTCAAGACTGAACGACTTACTCCGTCGGTTCTCTAACTAAAAATGCGAATTTGTTCTTTGTTAGCCTTATAAGAATTTTATAGGTGGAGTGGGCTGCATGAAAGTCGCGACACGCTCGACTCTGAGATGGAATCGGGGGGGAGGGGAGATGTGTACCCTCCCTTTCCGAGGATGACGATTGAGGGCATGCTCTTGGTATACGTTCACTGAGGTTGATCAGTTGGCAACCCGTAGACTGTCATTGCTTGTGTAAGTAATCAAAATACTTTGGATGGCGAAGTTAGAATTTCCAGGACGTTTATTCTACCCAGGAGTATATTTCTGGCATTGGAAAGCGAACAAAACTTCTCGCTAGCGCAACTAACGTTGTGTAGGGTGGGTATTTTTATCGAGGTTGCGTGTTAAGGAATATGTCTATGACTAAATACTTGGGGGGAGGGGGTGATTGTAATGTTGTGCAGTGAATTTACACCACTCCTTGATGTTTAAGCATAGATAAAAAAGCATCCTCCTCATTGTAGTATATAAGCAATTGGCTTTTATACCTAGTCACACTCGTCTTCAACGATCTGCAACCGCTCTGCACTGCTCTCTTCAGATCTGCTAGTCTTCGTTGTCTTCTCACCGTCACCGTTGACCAACTGCTAGCCGACTCCTCGCCCAACCTCCGCCGTCATATCTCCAAGTGAGTATAATTTCATAATGTTTATACAGTTAGTAAAATATATTAATCAAAATACGATTTGAAAAAAATATATAAAATATATTTCATTCGTTTCCCGTTTCATAGAGAAGAATGTTCGTAAATATTAAAAAAATTCACCCATTTGCAATCGTTCCAAAACCAAGTTATACATCATCAGCATGGTACGACATATCATTTGTTCAGTCATATGTTGTCCCGAAAAGGGGGCGGTGTCTTGTAAAAACCGGACTATATATTCAAATACCTCCTGGTTATTATGGAAGGCTAGCTTCTCGGTCGGGTTTATCATTAAGGCATGGGATAGTAGTAGGGGCTGGTGTAATCGATATTGAGTATAGGGGGAAATTCAAGTTCTACTCTATAATCATAGCAATGAAAATTTTTTAATAAAAAAGGACGATTGAATATGTCAAATCATTTTCGAAAAAATAGCTACGAATATTACATTTGTCGTAGGCGATGAAGCTGGCCCCCAAAACTAATCGGAGTGAGAGTGGTTTTGGAAGTTCCGATCAGTGAATTGAATTAAGGTATTAAAAAAACTATTATAGTTGTAGCTACCACTAATATTTCGACAAATCTCATAATATGCTCTGTACTTCTTTTATTATTATAGATGGATTCAATCAAGCGTAAACTGTTGGCTCTTCAGGAGGAAGCTGAGTTTCTCCGCAAAGAAGAATTAGCTGAAGAAGTAAAGTACATGGTAGAAAGGTTGAGCCTCCAAACAACACGATATGGTTTGGTTATGGTGGCAGAGATAGTTATCAGCGGGAGGAGGAAAATCTTCCTTCCCCGTTGGTTTAAACTGGACGAGGAGGAAGTAAAAATGTTTGATTCCAATGCCTGGGGGGATAATTTATTAATTTTTAGAAGTAGAGGATATTTAAAAGTTGACAAATAAAAAATGTGTTAAGCTACATCTGCCTGTGTATGTGTGTTTTTATTTATTAAAAACCTCATTTAGAAATATAGAAATGAAAAACATATACTTATTATTAAAATTTTTTATTCAGAACAAAGTAATATCAGATGTTACAATACGTACCGCCATAGTTAAGAGTTCGGATCAGGATTTAATTAAAGCTAAATGTGATTGCTGTCCGAATACGATTACGGAAATCATAAGATTAACAAAAGTTTAAAGGGAAAACTTCGAAAACTTCGAGACACGTGGAGAAAGTTGGCTTCGCGTGGGATTAGTCTGAAGAAAAAACGCGTTTTGCTGTTGAAAAAAGGCGGATTTCTCCCTATGTTTTTAGGCTCGATCCTAAGTGGCGTAATCGGTAGTTTAATCGGAACATGAGTATGCAAAAAATGCTGGTTGTTAGTCCAGAAGTATTCCAACGAGGTCAAGTAAAAGGGAGGTTAATTGCATTGGATGCTGAAATGAACGCCATCTCTAGTAATCGTGTATTCCACATGATACGGATAATTGGCACATGCACAAACGCGTGTTGGAAAGATATCTTGGCACAATAAACGAGCAACGCAAACCGATTCACATACCATTGTTAAGTGAAAGGTCTTTGGATAAGATCTAAACGCACCCGATCGAGACACCATTACGCACCAGTCGTAGTCGGAGCAGCAGTTCCGGAAATAGGAAAAGCGAGCTTGCGAAATCGTTGATTGAATTAAAACGCATAAACTCCGATATAGATAGGACGTGTGAACGGGTACTATACAAAATAGGATCGGTGGAAAGCCTTTCTCGAGACGCCGTGCAAGGGGAGCAACCGGTAAAAAAGAAAAAAGATGAAATCCAAAGAAAAGCAAAAGCAAGGCGGATACCGGGCTATACCAAGACGAAGCGAGGGACAGCGAAAGTCTAAAAGATTCGGAATGGAGTGGGACGCGACGTGATAAAAAATATATACAACTATCCGGGTCATCCTGCCGGATTTTCTACAGTGGATAAATTATACAAAGTTATTAATTTTCCAAAAGATGTCATACGACAGTATTTGAATAGTAGTTATGAGGCACACACTAGGCACAAACCTGCGATAAGGAAATTACCCAGAAATCGCTACAATGTTTCTTATATTGACGAATGTTGGCAATGTGACTTATATGATATGAAGAGTTTGAAAAAATTCAACCGCGGCTTCTCCTACATTTTAACTGTGATAGATATATTTTCGAAATACGCATGGGCTAGTGCTCTCAAGAATAAACGAGCAGATGATATTTTGAATGCATTCGAAAGCATTTCCAGCCAGATGGCCGCTAAAACTACAGAGTGATAACGGAAGTGAATTTGTAAACGTTAAATTTAAAAAATTTCTCACGAATAGAGAAAATAAATTTTATACTAAAAATAATTCGGATATAAAGGCGAGCGTGGCGGAGTGCTTCAATCGAACGCTCAAGATAAAAATGTACAAATACTTTACCAAGTATTCAACATATAATTTAGTGGATGTGCCTCCAAAATTAGTCCATACGTATAAAAATAGCGTTCACTCCGCCCTAGGAGTTAAACCACCGGGGGTGACTGGAAAAAATACATTCGTCATCGCTAGTCGCAGAAAAAAAATAAAAATAAAAAAATAAATTTTAAAATTGATGATTACGTAAGAATTAGTAAAGAACGTTTACCTTTTGATAAAGCCTACACTCTTAATAATTCCGGCGAAATATTTCGAGTCGTCGGTGTAGATTATAGTGGAGAAATACCAAATTACAAGTTACGTGATTTAATCGGCGAAGATATAACAGGTAGATTCTATGGCGAGGAGTTAGTTAAAACTTCGCTATCGCGTGAGACGGAGTTCAAAATTGAGAAAATTTTGAGACGACGAGGACGTGGCCGTGATCTAGAGTACTTTATCAAGTGGGAAGGTTACCCAACCTCCTTTAGTTCTTGGATATCTGCTTCTTCGATGCGAAAATTATGAACGAGTATTACGTCGTTCTTCCGAGCGACAGCTCTCGCGAATTCTTTCCTCTCAACACGATATCTCATTGTCGCACACAAAATTATACCGTCGCGTCGATTTGGAAAACGATGAGTGGTCCGTGGGTTTGGCCGAGATATCTATTCCAACGATAAGTCAAGAAACTATTCTTTCTCGCCTTATCAGAGATGAGGATTAGGAGGATGGGCCTCCCATTGAAAAAAAAGACAATCCAACTCGTAAAGATGAGGGAGTGGTTCGAGGAGAGGAGGGTGGACCCCAGATGTGAAAAATGAGGATATGGTGAAACTAGAGGATGGATCATTTTTATAATTCCTCCCGGTACGTACGAGTCTCTCGGAAAGGCATTTGAACGTCCATTTTCTGAACTCGATAAGGAAACGCAAAGAGCAGTTGTGGCTAAAATATATTCCAGTTCCCACATTGCATTAAGTGATTGGATGAGCGGTCGTCATCTAGCGGTGTGCGAATATATGAGAAGGACATCAAGTACACTCTAGTTCCGGGTGTTTACGATAATTTTCAACAATAATTTCTGGAAACGAAATTACCTTTCAATAAATCTAGTCAGTATCACATTCATCCGGATATATTGTGGGTTCAAGGTATTTAGTTTTCATTTCCAGTGGAGGTAAAGCTCCTGTAAAATCCACGGGTAGTGTCTCCAGTATTATCGATTATGTTAGGGATGGGGATAAAATTAATAAAAGTGGTGTAGTGAAGAGGAGTGTTACACGTACCCCATCGAACATATACGTCTATACCGATATAATTAGACTCCAGCTTGTGGGCGATTCTTTGAGCCGATGTCTGGGCATAATTAACGCGTGGGGTGCGCCAGACATTTAATCCGATTTACTATTTCCCCGTCGAAAAAAATAACATTGAGAGCATTGAAATATTAATCACTAGTAAATTAGGAAAAAAAATTCTTTCCATGGTGGTGGACAGTCTTCCATCGTCGTATTGCATTTTATATAAAAGAAGTCATAATAATTAGATTCTCTTTGAGCATCGAGATGGCACCGGCGGCGGATCGATATTATGCAAAGTACGTTAAGCAGAGTGGTGGAGAGATAGGTCCGATATACAGGGATTCTCATGGATAGAGTTCAAAGAAGGCACGGAATCGGAAGTTTTCTAGCCAGCCTATGGCGCTTTGCAAAACCATTACTTTTCAGCGGGGTAAAATCGGTGGGTCAAGAGGCGGCAAAAGCAAGTGTGGCAATGCTCTCTGATTTGGGTAGGATATTTTTAAGGAGGATCCAAAGAAACTGTAAAGGATTAAGAAGTTAAGATGAAGTTGGTCTAATCTAACCTGAGGCTCATTAAAATCCTACCTTAGCCAGTAGATTATCCTTCAATTAATTTGAATCTAAGATCAACGGTAGCCCAGTGGGTAGAGTGCTTGGCTACTGACCGGGGGACCCGGGTTCGAGACCGTGTGACTACCCCCCAGACACCTCCAGCTAAACCCAAGCTGAGTGAGTTTTCGGGTACCACATTTTCGTGGGAAAGCACAGGCGGCACAGGGAAATGAACTGGCCCCTCAACCCTGATGTGGGAATTTCCACACGCCGTGGGCTTAGTAATAGGTGAGCTCTACCCTCACTTAACATATCAACCTTCGGGTTTATCGCTGTGGTGAAGATCAACGAGTAATTTCCAATCTAATTCCTCCAATTTCATTATTACACTTCTACGTTGAACATAGCAACCATTTCCCTTTAATTATTAGACCCAAAATATAACTGTCGAAGTGGTAGTATACATTTCAGTACATTTTCTTAATATTCAATTTTAAACGAACACTATGATTTCTCCAATTCGACAGGTCTATTCCACCGTGCAATATCAGGCAGTGGCTCCGCTCTTTCTGCCTGGGCACTGTCAAGGGATCCGATGCCGCAAGTGAGGAGACAAGCTAAATTTCTAAACTGTCCTCATGACGAGAGCGCCACTTCGAAGCAAATTGTCGATTGCCTGAGGAATAAGGACGCCGAGGAAATCGCCAAGACATATTCCTACTTTGCGGTGAGTGGTATATGTATGGTATGAGGAATAAGTACACCAGGCGATTTTACGACATGAATCCTTTGAAGTGGCCTTCGAGGCACAACCATGCGATTTGAATGTCAATGTCTTCGTAATACCCTGCAAACCGTCGTGCCGCTAGGGCCTGTCACAGGGGAACATCTATTTTCGTTCTTCATTGAAATGTTTGTAAAGAAGTACTTTCTCTTCATATGTACGTATTATATCTAATAAATGCATGCCTGGTGAAGGCTCACTCACCCCCTGCCACACACCCTTGCGCCGGCTTGCAGGGTATTACGTAGACTCCATCTTTCATATGCAGTCCGATGATCTGTTTATATATCGCAGCACTCTCCAAGCTATCCAGTCACCTGCCAACCTCTTCATGACTTCGTAGCTCCTAAATGTAATATTTTCTTGCATCTGTTCGATTTTTCGTAGGCCAATAATAGCTTTTTATTACCTCAAGGGTTCTTCCCTCTAGTGGGAACTTCCAATACGGTGTTCACTAAATTCTCATGCACCAATGTGTGCCCTATTGCCCACCCCCCTCCTCTTAGAGTAAGTGTATTAAAATAGTCATCATCATCAGTACTTCAATCCGTAGATTGTTTGACTGCAGCCCTCCATCCTTTCTGATCTAGTGCTAGCTCTCTTACCCCTTGTTAGGTCGTCTTTCTAAAGTCCCTGATAATTTGCCCTATATAATGTCCCTCGGTCTTTCCTACTTGGTCTTCCCCTCTACTTTTCCTTTAAATAATACTCTTCACCGACCCATTATACCTCAGGGTGTGTAATATCCACCTTATTCTCCTTTTCCTTATCGCACTCCACATTGACTTAGCTTCCTCCACTCATCTATATACTTCATCCTTCCTAAATCCATGCATCCACTTGATTTTCATCATTCTCCTGCAGCATCATGTTTCGAAGGCTTCTATTCTTCTATAGTCTGTTTTTCCAATGGTCCATGTCTCTAATCCATAGAGTGCCATGGTCCATACGAATGTTTTCACAGATTGATTCCTTGTTTGGATGGATATCTCTCTGAGTTTAGTAGTTGCCTCTTCGCCATGAATGGCTTCTTTACCTGAGCTAATTTACCGTTGGTATCCGTAGAACTTTTGCAATTGCATGTAATCCTACTTCCCAGGTAGGTCAAAGATTCTACTTATTCTAATTTCTCCCCTTGTACCTCAATGCTTCTCAGGTAAATCAGCTTCTCTCTTCCACATGCTAGTATTTTAGTCTTCCTCGTATTCTCATCATGTTGTACTTGTTCAGTATTTGTTCCATTGTGTTCAAGGTTCAATTCTATACCTTTCTCTGCAATGACTGTTATGACCGCCGCAAAATGTAGGATGTTAATTTTTTATTTATTTACTTTGATACCTCTGATGTCCTTCTCTAACATATCCTTTATTGCTCATTCTATATATATATTGAACAACCCTGGTGAGAGGAGGCACCCATTCCTAGCTCCTTTATTTATTTTAGCTTACACTTTTGAAATAATAGTAGGTTACTTTATTCTCACTTTCATGGTGCTACTTCTATGTTTGCATGACGTAGGAATGGCAGGACGACCCAGGGATTTATTTTCCACCAGTGATCGAAGCAGAAGGAAGTTCCGAAGAGTCTTTCCTAACTGAGGATCCAGATGTACTCTTCCGCACAGGCAAGCATGCCCAAGTGCCTTGGATGACATAAATTTCATCGAAAAACTTCGATAACGATAACAACGATCTAAAAAACATCCCCGTAAAAACGGTTCTAATTCAC
>WURS02047041.1:0-11086 GCA_011762765.2 Rhinocypha anisoptera | reverse complement strand
GTGTGACACCGATTGAAATTCATCGCCAGTTGAAGGAGACATGTGGTGATGGAGTCATGGATGTGTCGAAAGTTCGCTCATGGGTGCGACAGTTTAAAGAAGGAAGAACATCATGCGACAACGAACCAAAACAATCTCGGCCTCGCACACCGAAAGCGTCACAGCGATTTTCGCGTTGTCAAAACAGACTCCTAAAGAAACCTTCACCGCGGCCATAGAATCATGGCGTCGACGTTGCTAAAAATGTGTACGGCTGCAGAGAGATTACGTTCAAGAAGTAACACAAGTTTTATTGTTTCCAAGGTGAATGATTAGCTGAAAAAAATCGGAGGCCTTATAACTTGAATGCACTTCGTACATCGATACCGGTCAAAAGTCGAGTATTTTTTTGACAGAGGGAAAAAAACCATCTCCTCCCTGTCATTAATATTTTCTAATCCCATCACATCACGCCTGGAACTAGGCATAGCATGAGTGACGCCTAGAAATAAACCTTCCAAATGTTTACCATGCAAACACTTTTCAGCGCGTTACCTTTATCGAAACATGAATTCAACCTATTTTTAAAGAGCAATTCAAACAGGTCGAGGAGCAACATTTTTTTTTTTTGAGAGGGAATTCACCGAGGCTCGAATGTTTACCAAAAACCTGCAAAGGTGGGGCAAATTGAGGAATAGCCTTCCGGGAATACGCCCACGCCTCCGCTGCTTTGTGACTAGAAGAGACGTCCTTAATGAACGTGGTGGGCGGTAGTCGATTCGGAAACATGCCCTCGAAAACGCCATTGCTTAATCGCCTCCTACCCCCTCCCCATACCCCTCCCTCGACCCAGACCCTTTTGATTTTAATTTTGCCCTCCAGCTTCCGACAGAAACTCCCCTCATGCGACTAGTGGTGCCAAGGTCAGTAATTCGAGCATTGAAGCCTTTTTGACTCTTGGCAAGCAGCAATTCTCATTAACTTGGAAATCGTGTGTATTTTTTTCGGTTTTAATTCTAACTTTCGACCCCATCCACCCTTCCCTCTCTCTCTTTCCTCTCGTCCTCTTCGACGAAATTCCCTCTCCCTCTACTGTCATCTGCTGTCCCATTTTTTTTTCTTTCCCCCCCCCCTCCGTCCCTTCCCCGCTCTCCTCGCCTTATCTGGATTCCACATCGCCCCCCGCCGCCGCTATCAAGCTTCAATTCCTTCAAAGAAAGAGAGCTAAGGGAATCGGCCTAGTCTCTCCTTCCTCCACCCCTCCTCCTCCCGCCCCCCCTTTCCGCTCCTCCTCCTCCTTTCCATCCTTCCACGACGTCAGTTTCTTAAAAGGATTCCTTTTGTGTTGCGCGCATTAATGTTTTTCGTTCCACCGGGGAAGGTCTCCAAAATCGTTTAAATTAATCGGTTACATTCTTTCTCGCGCCATATGAATCGTCCTTCGAGACAGCTCTTAGATTCTCTCTCGTTCTTTTGTTTCTCACCCCCTCGCCCCGCCCCCCACCACCGAGTCTTCAAGACAGCCTTTCCTCTTCACCTACTCCCCTCTCTCTATTTCTTCTCCCTCTCCTCACTCCCTTCAAAGCACTTTCATTCTAGAAAACCGCTTTTCTTCCCCTTTTTTCTTCCATTCTTTGAGGATTCGCAATCTCCCTTTCCCTTCCATGGATTCCCGACCACGTTTGCTCCCTTTAATCCCATCCCTTCTTAAATCTACCCTGGTGACCGTAAAAAAAACAACTATGTCAGCTATCACACAATATCAGCTCACTCATCCAATGCACCCCACGATGAAGCCTTTCCTTCCTCCAGCACGCCCTCGGCCTTTTGCTCATTCCTTACTTCCACCATCAATCATTTAGTTCTGTAACCTATGCTAGCCGCTCGCCGCTGTGGTTGGGGAGGTTCTCTGCTGCAAAATATCCAAACTTTATTAATCTGAAGCCTTTAACTAGTTGGACCCAGCTCTTTACAACTCAAGAGTATGGATACGAATCCCATTTTCAGCAAAAATGAACTAAATATTTAATTATGATTTAACACATTGCATATCTACGGTGCAAAATAACTATTAATTTAAATAATGAATATAGAAATTTTTCAATTTTCCATGAACTAATCTTTATTACTACCCGGGTTTCAATGTTCCTACATCATAATCTGGCAAGAAAAAAATATTTTTTTCCTGTCCTGATGATGACGCAGTAACATTGAATTCCGGGTAGCAATACATATTATTTCGTGAAAAATTGAATATTTCTATATGCATTATGATACAATACGACCATATCACGCCCGATACCGCACTGCTTGTTATGAATTTAGCGATAACTGAAACAGTCACCACTCTCAATGGTGGACTGCAAAAACCTTTTACCAGGACGCCTTGTTTTGCTCTCCCGAGATTGCTCCCAATTCCCACAATTTTCTTATTTCCGTAGTCTCCGTGCTGAAGGATCACCTCTCTCCTCACCCAGTGAATACATTAACTTTAGAATTTCTTCTTATGAAATAATTTAGTGAAAATATCTCATGCGAACATCATTGGAACTTGTAACAGATTCCGACATTTAATTTCACTTTTCGTTTTTTCAAGCCTACCGTCCAGTCGGTTGTAACTGAAATATATTTTCAAATATTTGCACAATATTGACCTTATTACTAAATTCTTTCTTCTGTTCAACACTGTGGGAAAGATAAATTATAAGTACATAAGATTTTTAGCACTTATTTCTAACTTTTCCATACCGATTATACATTTAGGAAAATATTTAAGAAATTACTCATATAATTCGAAAAAAGGATGATATTCACAGTGCATTCCCTTAAATAGGAATAATATCTCGTGTTTTAAGTTGAGCACGACAAAGAGTTTTGGGAGGTTTTCTGAGGGTATATTCCGACAGATAAAGATTTGGGAATGATTTATAAATGGGGTGAAAAGTATCACAACAACCCTTGTTTCTGCTATTCCGGCACATAAAAATTTAGATGAGAGAGAAAACCACACTCGTCTTATAAACAGTTTCCAGGCAAAGTGGCCGGAAAGGAGACATTCGGTTTGAGATTCGATCAATTATTCAACGAATTATACGCTCTTCCCATCTCTTTCCCTTTCTGCCTCAATCTCTCTCTCCCTCTCCCCAACGCGGTGTTTTCATGCACAGATAACTTTTTAGGCAACTTCGCATCACCGTCACAAGCATGAAAATAAGAAAGCAACCTCCTACAAAACCGTCACCACTCCCACCACTTCCCTCCTCTTCTCCGAGCTTTATACCATTCCCGATACGACTAAAAACCCCCCGAGTCCGGAGCTGAAATATTCACGCGTGCTTCGATCCGAGGAGAAAACGGGGCCGAGGAGAGGAGGAAGGAGACTCGGCCGCCGAATGCCAGAGCGGAGCGGTTCGCTCGTCGCCGTGCGCTTTTGAGGTCCGGGGACGGGGAGGTGGGAATGGAGTGAGAAGGGAGAAAAAAGGAAATATAAAAGAGGATGGGGCCGAGGAAACCGGGGGAAGAAACAGATTATGGGACAAAGGAAGAGGGTCGGGGGAGAAGAGAACTCAAAACGGAGGTGCGGAAGGAATCCAAGGTGGGTGGGCGCATGGGAGAAGATGAGAACGGAGTCGGAGAAAAGAGGCAGAAATAAGGATTTTCACGTTAATACTTCAGGGAAAAGGAGACATTAAATGGGGATGCCTCGAGGAGTCTATCAACATATGAATAAGAGAGCGGAGACGGAACAAGAAGACCATGGCGAAATAGGATTGGAATAGCCAGAATTTGAGACGATGGTTTCCCGGGAATTGTATGTACCATTCGAGAGAAAAACCTGAGAGCATGCGTAAGGACATGAGGAAGTGACCTTTTTAAGTTATTTGCATCAGTTTTATGTTACTTACGCTTTTTACTATTCATTGACATTATATAGCAAGTCATATTTTTGTATTAATAAAAAACTTTTTAAAACTAGTAAGCCCATAAATCCAGAACAAATACAAGAATGTATATGAGCAGTGAGGAATCAAGTTTATAAAAGTGAGCGAGAGATATATTACATTTGCTATCCTTAGTGTATGTAGTTATCTCTTTCTCCACTCCAGGAAGTAACTCCAACCATGATGTGAAAAGCTTACACCAAATTCGTTTATAAATTCATTACATGTATCGTTCCTCAATGCCTTAAAAATCTCAATCAAGAAATTCATCATCTGTGAGAAATAACTTTGGGTGCTAAAATTCAGGCAACAGGAGGTAACTAAGGAATGGGATTTGAGCGTTAAAGTTATGACATGATCGATTTTTCCTTCTAGTTCACGGTAGATTGTTGATTACGTGTTTCTTCTTAAAAGAGAATCAGTTAATATTTTATTTTGTGTTTACTATTGTTTAATAAGTAAGTCATTCATTGCCATTTTCTGAGATAACGCATATAACCTCATTCGTAGTAGTCACTTTTCAGCTCTTAGAAAACTGCATTTAAGGAGATAGAATTTTCGTCATCTTTCTGTTTTATCTAAAAAAAATATGCAAAATTTCTCAACTCATGTTGAAGTTAAAAATTTTTTGGAACTTGTCACGATCTCTCTATGCAGTTTTTTTAACGGTTATGTGTCTTGATATTTCAAAATTTCTTTAAATATGTTTTTATAAAAATACATTGCATTGAAATAAATATTTTTGACATAAAATATGAATGGTTAAGAAAATTATTAAACATTTTCCCTGCATATACTAACTACAAAACCAAAAATAGACATTTAATGCTTCTTCTGTTACGCCACAACACTGTACTGCATTTGTCAATAGGAAGAAAATACTACAAGAAAACAGATTTGCACGGACAAGATTTTTTTAAAGTCCCTGATCACTTTTGGATTAAGGATCCGCAATATACTCGAACAAAAACATATCGAGAGCACATATAGTTATAATGTTTTCCTACAATTTCTCCGTGATACTACATTGTGCCCCCGTCAAAGTGAGTAATGGCAATGTTCGTGCCCATAGATTCCCCTCTAAAGAGTGCGTGTATGTCGAGGCAGACACAGAAAAAATTATGGGTAAAGGATAGATAAGAGAGATGAAGAGAGGAGGAAGGAATGATATCAGGAGAGAGCGGCGTAAAGTACGGAGAGAGAGAGAGAAAATCAAACTGGAGGAGATAAATCTAAGCGGGAGATGGGAAACGGGATAAGGCGGACTGAAGGAAAGAGAACCTAAGTGGATTACGCCCAGCGTCGCAGTGCGAGGTGAGGGTGGAAAAGAAAGGTGTGGAAAAAGAGCAGAGATCGGCAAAAGAGGGGGGACCGGAGAGAGGGTGGTATGATATCCAGAGATATCGGGCATACAGCTGAGATGCCAATTTATCTGAAGAATGGAGAAGCATAAAGATATAGGCCAAATATTCTTAGCATAATCCCAAAAGAGCAAAATTTAGTGATCGAAGATAAATGGAATGTAAAGATGAGAAATGAAGTACATCGTCCCATACTTCACCAAATGTTTTAGTAAAAGGAAAGTCTGGCAAAGATCAGATCAACAGAGAGCAAACCTGTTACCGACTATCATCGTAATGATTGAATGAGCTCATTCTCCAGGATCTATTAACGAAAGTATCGATATTTTATGAATTTTTCCAGATTTGTCCAATGAATGAACCAAGTTTCACTACTGAAATACCATGAGTTGAATTTTTTTTCCATTCCCAGAGTACTTAACAGCTAAAGCAGTAATACGGCAAACAGTACACGCAAAGATGAACTGCAACGTTAAAATTTCATCCCAGAAAATTCCAATCTGGCTCCAGTGGCCAGTGCAAGGACGCCTCTTTGAGGATGAGATGGCCTAACTTGGAAAATAGCCGAGTAGTTGAATTAGGACTGGTGATAAAAGAAGAACGGAAATATTATTAATAATAGAGTTGGAATCGCAATAAAATCAAAGATCGAATTTTTTTACGTGGAGAAAATGTAGATATGATAGCTGAAGGGAAATGGGGAACAGCAAGAGTGTCGGGGAGGCTGTGGAAACCGAAGGATAAAAAGCTAGTGAAAAAAAAGAGAAGAGGCCGAGTGAGTATTATGGAATTGGGGGGGGAGAGAAATATTCCAGGGACGATAAAACTGCGCCGTAAGTCGTGAGGTGGGCGAAAAAGCACGCGCCAGGAGGATTTTTCCACGAGGAAAGGGGAGAATAGGCCTCCATAAAAGAGAGAAAGGAGAGCGTTCAAGGAGGGAGTTGAAGATTTCCTAGAGGAAAAGAGAGGGAAGTAAGTTCATGAATTTGACAGTTTTCCTTTTAACGTTAGACGGATCAAATATTAAATAAACTAACGGGTGTATTATTATTATTTAACTGTATTATAATTAACTGAGGAGGACGTGGAATTCCATAATGAAAAAATATGAAATTGACAACTTTTCATAATTCCACAAAATAAAGAGAGCACGACCGGTTACGATGATAATCAAGGCTTATGACGATTACCGCCGAAACCAATCGTGCTCCCTTTATTTCGTGAAATGTACAAAGTTAACTATTCTATATTGTTTAACTGTATTAGATAGATGGATATTCTAATTACTCTGGGGTTCCATGGAGCAAAATTACAGATTTGTTGATGTACTGCTACAATAATGCACAATAATTTAAAAATTATAAAGATACATTTCTTCTATTACGTATTATTTAGGCATCTTTTTGTTCCGTAAATGTACCGTAACATTTACTTAATTACAATGGCATTATAATGAATTATCATTACTCTGACATCCACAAAAGCTTGTATTTGGTCACAAGGACTGTGTGAAAAAATATGTGGCACCCTAAATAAACATCTGGGCACACGAAAACGTTTCACAAGTGATTACGAAGGACAAAACCATAAACATATCGAGATGATGAGATCCGAAATAGTCAGCATTTTTATCATTTACATTTTACAACCTAATTTTCACTCACATTTGTTTTACGTTATTTTTAAATTTATATACTCCATTTTCTAAGATTTGAAGAGGTGGGAAATGACCGTAGCCGTCGAAGCACCCTATAAATAAAAATACTACTACTTTCTACTCTAAATAAACAACAATGTCGATGGTTTTGACAAAGAGTTCCAAATAAAACTTTCAAAATGCCCTTAAGCAACGATATTATATTTTTACTTTTAAATCAGGTAGGAAGCCACGACCTGATAATTTAATAAAAATTTATGCCTTAGTAATTGTGGCGAAATAGAGTCTAAATTGTCCCTACTTCCACTTAATCACAAAAAAATGTGGAACGCTTCAAGATCTTAAGGGTCACCTTTGCGCAAGGGTCATGATAATCTATTCCGTGTTGTTTCAATCATAGTTTATGTACCTCCGAAAAGAGTACAGATGTTTTCAACGTAATGTAAATGTAGAATAATCGGAAATGGCCGAAGACGGTCCCATGCAGCACTGATGAGACAAGGCAGGTGTATTAACCAATTACTCACGAAAGAAGTTTCAAAACTAGGAACATAAAAATAAACAGAAACAAAAGATATATTTTCTGATATGAAAAAGTCACTGCTAACGGTAGGATAACATTATCATCCTGACAGATCTGGAATTAAATGTCTACTTATTTTAAATCCATTCGGTCGATAAGAAATATCCTCATTCGAAACAGACTTGCGATAAATTTACTTCAAAATCAACATTCCGATGGTTTCCAAGCTCTCGATTGAGGGGAAAATGCCTTTCGAAAAACGAATTCATTATAGGTGTGTCACAACAAACTTCCAAGTCGCGCGGAGTGAAAGAATGAGAAGGAAGAGGCTTAAAAAAAAAGAAAGGAGGCAAGGCCTTCCTCCTTAGTGTAAGATTTAACAGAATCACAAAAGACGCCAAGGCGGAGGGGGATGGAAGGAAGAGAATGTTACAAAATTTGAATTGAATTAAAAAAAAAGGTGGATATAAAGTATCGGGATTTTCGCAGGTGAATGGGAATGCTTTTATTCGGGGGGAAATTAAAGGGAAATTGGAATGAGTTGGAGCAGAAGATCGACAGGGATTTTTTTTTAAGGAAGTGGAAGAAATCTGGAAATAGTAAGTTCTGTGAAAAGGCTTGTGGAGGCCGAGAAAACTGTTTCAGAAACGAAAGAAAGGGGCTTGTTAGGACAAATGCACGAACCTGTACCTTAAACGCACTGAATGATGGTTGTTAACAACGACTAGGTGCTGAATCATATTTTTATGCCTTACATTCACCATTCACTACCAGAAACAACAGTTATCACCAAGGCAACACATGACTCAAATAATTGAAGACTAATTTCATATTCTGACGGAATGTCTGTTAATTCCAAAGAGTTTATTTAAATTACATCCTTTTCATCCTCTTTACCCTTCCGCTGACTGTGTGATGTTTGCTCATCGGAGCCATCTACCACATTTAATTAAGGAATTTCGCCTCTCCCTTTCGCCAATATTCACGATATTTCCAAATTCCTTTTTTTGGAGGAGGGGAAAAAATGGTTTTTATTGTGCTTCGAACATGAAACTTTGCGTAATACTGTAAATAACTTGCGAGCAGAAACTTACGGCTCTCTTATTTGAACTGCCATCACATTTAACATGTGAAGATGTGTCAGGAATATAATGTTTTATTTATAACCTTATCACATAGATCACATCATTCGTAATTATTTAAATACATAATTAAAAATATTTGGTATTACTATAGCACAGTCTTAGATACGTAATAAATACGTACATATGATGAGGTCGGTCGTCATTAACAGAAACTTGCCAGGAAAATTGACTGAAAATCTTTCACAAAATGTTTCTTTATATAATTTTGTAAATCCTCTTCGGTTAGCTTTGATGTAAGAATATGATTGCTTTTGCCGTATGGCGAGAGTTAAAGTCACGCGTTTAAATCGTGGCTGACCAACCCCCAAAAAGATCACAATTAAAATGAGAATGTAACTGCGCGATTTTTTGGAATATGGAAATGCCTCAGAAATTCGGTGTGAAGACACGGAAATGATCTGGAATTCATTGCATGGACTCAAGTGCTTTGATGTCATCTCCATCTCACTGATGCAAACAATTATAGTACTGATTTGGTTAAGTTGTGGTAATGGCAGATGTAATCACTATAATCACCTCGATTTATGAACTACGTGGTGGAAATATGAACATGACAATTTAAAATCGAGAAGAATTCAGTCAATGCATCACGGCAATCACATTGAAACGCCTTTGGGTCGTAACATACGTTTTGGTGTCCGGGTTTTTTGCATCACCCAATATAATATCCTTATACTAAAATGGTTTTAATGTTTATGTCGAGAAATAAATGCACAGATTATGTAAAGGATATAATTTTTATTAATTCAGGTGGATACTATAGAAGTAAAAATTCATACGATATCGTTTTGTAAAAAGGTACACGAGACCTACCTGGGACCCTTCGTGTGACGGAAGTATTGAAAATAAAAAATAATTTTGAAAACTGAGTAACACGATGATGCATATAAGATAAGAAATCATAACCGAGAAAATTTTTAAAAATCGGTAAGAAAAGGAGTGCACATAGGTAAGGGAACGTAAAGACTGAGGAGTGTTCCGAAGCACGTTGCTCCAAAAATCCCACTAGTCGGGTTATGGCTGTCGATGTCATGAGTGACACTGGAGATTTACTTTGGTGGAGGCGAAGTGTATTTTTTATGGAAAATATGAGCCGAATGGTGAGAGGGGGGGAGGGAAGAGAGTCAGGAGTTAAAGGGTATTGAGGAAGGACCGCAGAAGTGAAGCGGTAGACGGACGGACGTGGAAGGGAGAGACTCCCGAACAAATATTTGGTTCCAAAGTTCCTCCGGTGGGGCGAAAGGCACGTTGAAATAGGATTCCGAATCGTCGCAACTCCATAGACAGCGAGGGGGACGCCTTGTATGGAAGAGGGCAAACAGCAACGGTGAAAATGGAATTACAAAGGACTGCGCTGAGGGAACGGGGCGAGATTAAGTCATTCTGGAGTAATACTACAGAAATGTATTACTCGTATTCTTAAAAAAAAGCTCAATTTTCATTAATGTGCATATTATAGTTCTGTTCAGGAATAAAAACTCAGAAGATACTTACTTACTGTGTGATGTTAAATGCGTGGTTCACCGAGTTTCATTCGAACGTGAGACCGAAAGACGACACGGGACACCTTTACTTAAAAACGCAGTCAATTAAATGAAGGAGGAAGTACTACAATTACAAGAAAATTCAAACAAAAATCTTCCACTTATAATTCTTAAATACACGGAACAACTTAACATAACTTATTGAAAAAGCGAAATACTTACTCTTGTTACCAGAAAAACAGAAAATGAAATCACAATAGCTTTAGTTTGGTGAACGATGAGTGTAGATCTCCAGTCGTAGCGGTAAGTTTTAGAAGATAAATTTTAGAGACAACGTTTCGGTAGAGTACACAATGGTTTCTGCACTATAAATAAAATAATTAAATTGTCCTATTCCCAGTAATTGTATAAGAACTTTGGAAAAAAGAAGGTTGTCAAGCATTGCCAAGGACAGTGATCATAAAAAATTTCATCATATGAGGTAAAGAGCAAGAAACAGTAATTCCATTACTGCTGTAATCAGCAGAAATCAAATAATAAAAATTGAGGAAAATAAGTCTCCGAGACTCAATATGTGTAATAAACTGAATTTCGTCGAAGAAAAAGATTATATAATGTGTAACCATTCGAAAAAAATGAGGATACTTATATTTTTCTCGATGTATAAACAGATAAAATGACCTACTACGACGTCGATACTAACTCAAGGGCTGTAGCAACGACTTTGTGAAACGTTATTATTGTTGTTGGTTGGTAAGAGGACCCTCCGGGTTTTCTAGAACTCGAATTTTTCTGCTCTCATCGTTTCTTTTCTTATCGATCTCCCGTCTCGGGTGCGGGGCAGATGCGAGGGCGGAAAAGAGAGACAGCAAACGTCTTTTAAGGGCCCGATAGAGGCATCACATACCATCCCTCACCATTCGCCTCGTCCCGGGAGGACAAGAGTCGGTGGGGCGGGGGAGGGGAGAAGGGGAGGCGTTCCGCAGCTTATAAGAA